>OMKI01004666.1:0-15830 GCA_900302315.1 Phycis blennoides
AAACATTTTCACAAGGATCATGAGAAATACTCAATGTTTAAGCACGCTCAAAGCCCGGGTTTAAACAGAAAGGGAATCCTTGACGTTGCCTTTAGTTTACCCTGGCTGTCAAGTCACTCTGTTAGGGTACATTATTAACATTCTCTCACTGGCTTGTTGATGTAATCGGCTGGTTCAGCTGTGTTGTATGCATGACTTGTTCTGTGGCTGCGCGTGTGAGAGATGAATGGTGATGGGTCAGACAGTATTAATGGACCAATAGATATTCTGGGTAAGGTGAATACTGCCCGGCAGCTGCAGTAAATTTAACCGGCACGGCATACGCATTATGTAGTTATGGAGTTGGTCAAGCTTTTAGCAGCAGGATGTTGGCCTATTTTCAGACAGCTAGGCACAAACATTTAATAGTGTTCAATAAAATTAAAAATAAATAATAATAATAAATAATAATAATAATAATGATAATAATAATAATAATAATAAATTAGAAAATAGTAATTCAAATGTATATTATCACTTATTATTTAATTGTAATATTGTTTATTCATAACAATTCCTAATTTGATAAGAAAACCTACTCATGATTGTTACTCAAATATTAAATTTAGGTTGATTTTAAAAGGAATTATCAGCCAAGCCAATCGTCCTTTGCTCCTTTGCTCCTGAAACCAATATTTAACAGCAATATCACATGTCTCTTACTTGATTATGATATCACTTCTTAGATGTCTACGAATATTTATAGGTCATACAGGACTGCTAGACTGATGAAGTAGTCGTAATCTAGAGTTTCTAAATGAATCGGCCTCCTTGTAACTCCTCCAGTGTAACTCTCGTGAGTTGGATAGTGTCTTGACTGTGCCCAGCAACAGCAGCTCTGGTCAGCCCATATAGCTGAAGGTCACTGCTATGGGCCGGGGATATTTGCAAGCCTGTTCTGGACACACTGCAACTCAATACAGCACATTGTCTCATAAAGAAAGATCAAATATACAATAACTAAAACTAATTTTTTTTATATTTATGCCAATTTTCTATTTTCTGTTGTTAGATTTATGGCCACACCAACATGCATTTTATATATGTATATATATATTTTATATATATACATTGTTTATTATATATATTTTTTATTTTGATACTAATTTGATTGTCTTGTTCTGCAGGACATCACAGACTTCAAGAGTTCGAGTTTTCCGAACAGACGACACCCGAGACAGGCAATGTCTTAGGAAAACCCCCCCGCTGCTTCACACACCGAGCCACCAACCCCGGCTGCAGCGTGCACACGCCACTGGAAGATTCGCGCGGACCTCTTGAGATCCGCGTGCAGGCGTTGACTTTGCATGAATGACTTTGCGACGACCCCGCGGATCGTGAGCCGTGCATTAGCGCCATGAACTCGGTGGAGAAGCGCCACTCAAGCCGCCGCAGCAGCGGCCATCGGAAGCACAGCGATGGCGGCTATAGCGACACCTCGAGCGTCGGGTCGTTCCCGGACGAGACGGACCGCGAGGTCAGCAATCTGACGGACCGCGCCTTCCGGAGTCTGTGCATCGGAGACGAGGCCGTCTACAATGACTCGGACCTCTCCGCTGCCTCTCCGTCCGCACGGACCGAGAGGCAGCAGGCCTTCTGCCAGAGCGGCCGGGACTGGAACAGGGAGGATGGGAAGATGGCGGGCCAGGAGATCTACGGCCTCCAGCACTACGGGCAGGAATGGGCGCATGAGGCCGAGACCCAGGGGGACCCCAACCCTCCGTGTTGGGCGGGGAACGTGGACGGGAGGACCGGGGGGCGGGTGTCTGCAACATTCCAGCATGCCCTCATGGATGGGTCACTTCACCAGAGATCTCTGAACAAAGAGCCTCTGTCTCTCCTTAGCAACGGAGCTCCGGAGTTCGGCACACAGGAGCGCAGGAGTCGGTCCAGAGTCTCCTCTCTTATCAAGGCTTTTAACTCTGATGGCTGCAGGGATGGAGCGGGGCTGGACGGCAAACAGGAGTGGAATAACGAGGCAAACTGGGATAAGTCGGCTCTAATGAGCATCCAGAGGGAACTTTCAGAGTTTTCTACAGCCTACGGACAAAACTTAAACAGCGGCCCCTTTTCTACCACTGGTCCGTATTCATCACAGGAGAGCTTCTACTCATCCCAGGTAGCCACTGCCCATATGGACTCCTCCTCGTCCTCTTCTTTCATGAGGTCCTCCCACAGTCAGCACAGCATGTCCTCCCTGTATAGCGCCAGCTCCAACGTCTTTATCCACAGCGAATACAGCCCGTTCAGGGTGTGGCGAGCGCAGGACCGGTTTCCCTTCCAGCGCGGAGATGTCCCGGGGTACATGCAGTGCTCGGATTTCCAAACGTGGTACGAGACACCTTTGTACAAGGAGCTGTCCCTAGGACCGGAAACGCACCGCGCGCCCATGCACGAGCAGTGGGGCGCCGAACCTCCCTTGAGGAAACCCCTCGAGCACGTGCCGCTTCCCCCCGCGCAGCGCTCCAGCTCGACATCCACGGTGCTGCACAGAGCGTCCGCCGTCCAGAAGCGCTGTGAGTCAGAGTTTGTCGAATTCCATAACATGAGGAAAAGGACTCAGAGCCTGGGAACTAACAAGCTCCCGTCGCAGCGGCCGTCGACTGTCTCTCCCACCAACGAGATGTTGTGGCGGGGACGGGACACCACGCTCAACTCCATCACCGACCTCCAGCAGAAGTTCAAGATGATGACCTCCGAGCACGGCGTCACAGCAGAGATGATGGGGAATCCGCATGGAGTGCTCCACAGAAATTATGGTTTCAGTCAATTTGCGAACTCCGCCGCCACCATAATGGCGGGGGAACAGGTCGTTGGCAGTAACGCAGGCACCACTCCCTTTGCCCTAAGCCAGTCGCACACACCAGGTAGCTACTCCCACCAAGAAGTGAGGACATCAGAGGTTAATCAGTGTGCCCTTTCACCTCCCGCTATGGAGCACCCACCGGTGCGGGCCGAGAGCCGCGGAGCGACGCCCGACATCAGACTGTCCAGCTACAAAGGAAGAGCTACCAGCCTCCTCTTCAATCTGAAGGACAACAGAAAGAGGGTGAAGAGCACCTACAGCCCTCCGAAGTTCAAAGGTTTGGAGAACTTTGACAGAGCCAAGCAGGTTATTCGGAACGACGGCATTGAGCCCAGAGACACGGTGATAAACATACCCGAGTTCCAGGATTCAGACTTTCAGGTTCCCCAGGTGGTGGTGCAGCAGGGACCCAGTATGGACCCACATACCGCCTCACATCATCCTGCAACAGCTTATCATAGTCCAGGGGTGGCTGCATTCAACCCCCATCTCGCCGCAGTGTATGGAGTCCAACGTAATGATTACATCTCTGGTGATTACCTGGCACCTCCTCCGCAAAGTGAGATGTTTCACCAAACCGGCTTCAATAGTTACTCTCAGGATGAGTACACAAGCAGTCCACTTGCTCATGGACATATTCGGCAGCAAGAATACGTCTCATCGTTTGCTAACAATGTGCCTGCAAACTATATGAGTACGACAGGATCCTTAGTAGGCCAAGGATACAGACAGGAAAACGTCAATAACTTAAGTATCTCTAATACTGTAAACATGACTGCCTCGCCCCAACCAGGAACTATTTACTCCGCAATAGATGTGCCTAGATTACATGCTGATTATACCAACCAAACAGCATATCAAATGAATACGGCAAGTGCTCAGCAGTATTTCAATGAATCAATGAGGGGTGATATGTCTCATGTCGATAAATATGATCAAGTGAAAGACAACAATTATGCTTTCACTGACCTGTCCTCAAATGACTGGAAACACCACTGTCGAGACAAAGAGACTCCCTGCTTGAATGACAAATTAAACCCTCCATGGCAACCAGAAGCCCCTCTCTTAACAGAAAACGACCCAAATGCACAATTTTACCAAAGAATGGATATGTTGACAGATATGTCTCTTTCACCACCACAATATGGATCTAGCAAAGATTGGAATATGAGTAGCACTAAGGTGCAAGACAACCCGGAGTTTGATGAGAGCAAAGCGGAGGGATTCCCTGTTCATCCACAAAAGGATGGCTTACACACTCCTTATCAAACATCCGCCCACCCTTACCTTTCAAACCAGCCAAACCAAGTGCAGCAATATTTTGCATGCGGTACCCAGTCTGCACCTGGAGCTACTGCAGCCAATGAAATACAGCACAATAGAACATTGCAGGAATATGGACTTCACAATCAACGAGACGGAATTATAGAAATCCAGTCGACTCAAAAATACCGTCAAATGAGGAGTACAGAGCAAGAATATACAATGCAAAATTCATACGGTCAAGATGGTCACGACAACTACATGTTCACACAGGAATCTACCCAGATACAACAGAATGAACAAGTACTTGAGAAGGACAGCACACTGAAAGATCAACAAGAGGGCGCAAAACAACAGTCTGAGCTCAAATTGAAGGAAAAAATATTAACAGCTGACCAAATGCAGGGTACTGCCTGCACAGCTTTTTTGACAAATCAAGAGCCAGATAAACAATATGTGAAGGTCAAAGAAAAACTAGATTGGAAAATAAAAGAAGACCAGGAAATGGAAACAGATTTGTCTAAAAAACCGGAATGGGCTCAAACATTGCAGACAAAATTAGAATCTGCCAGCGCAGCCTTGACGGAGGAGATGGTAACATGCAGAGCCGCAGAAGAACAAAAAGAGCCAACTACAGGAGGAATGTTGGTCGATGGTCAGCCACATGTAGAGCAAACCATCATGGAGAAGTTAAACGCTGTGCAAAGTAAAGATGTAAACATGAAAGAGGAAGAGGGCAAGCTGGTCAGAGCACAACAAGCAGAAGAAGGCCAGGGAATTAAATCACAACATGGCAAAGATGAGTGCACAATGGCAGAGCTGAAAGAGAGGTCAACGGCCGGGGAGGCTGAAGTTGAAGTAGCGGCAAAAGAATGTATTGAAACAATAGGAATGGTCCCCGATGGAAAAGCAAAGGGAGAGGTGCTAGCTCGCAGAGAACTGGGAGCAGAACAAGCTAAAGAAGGGCAGAAACGAGCAGAACCAATCCCAGCAGGAGTTATCAAAGTGAAACAGTTAGAACAACTTCAAATGGATGCGGGGGCCCCAGTTGAACATATAAAAGCACAGCTTGGCAAAACAGGGATGGAAAAAGCAAAGCAGCCTAAAATGGAAGAAACAAAAGCTGTCCACATTAAAGTTGACGATAACATTAAAGACAAAGGCAAAGATGAGCTACTTAGAGCAGAACGGATCAATCCAGAGCCATCTAAAGTGGAAAAGGTCAAAGATCCATTTAGAACAAAACAGACACAGGCAGAAAAGGCCAAAGTGAATAAAGAGGAGAAGGCCAAAGAAGTGGACATGGTGGTGTCGGCAAGAGACGAGCAGACCAATGCAGAGCAAGCCCAGGTGATGAAACCAGAAAAATGCCAAACAGCTCCAGCTAGGATCGAACATGCAAAAATAGATAATGCCAAAACAAAACGAGAACAGGCGAAAGCACTGTCTGAAAAAAGGATGGAACATTCGGTTGAATCACTATTGATAAGAAAGGCAGAAAAGGATAAGCTAAAACATGGGCCAGACAAAGTGGAGAAGGTTAAAACGGAATTAGCCAAAGCGAAAGTTGAATTAGCCAAAATAAAGGAGAAAATGAGAGCAGAGCAAAAAGAAAAGCAGAGCAAAGCCAGCGTGTCAAAGGCAGTTGACAAAAGTGTTCTCCAGAAGGAAAAAGAGCCCCCATATCAACAGGCCGAGGATGCACCTATCAGTGTTCCGGTCGATGAGTATGAACGCGTAAGAGAGAAATATGGGTTTAGTAAAACAGCTTTAACTAATAGACAACTGGCCAGTGCCAATGACGTCACCTCCCCAAGCCAGGACATGGAAAGGTCGCGACCACATAGTGATAAAGGTGAAGAGTCATCAGATAACAGCAAACCAAGGGATAAAGAGAATTCCCAGAGCAAAGCTGCCACACAGGAGGAGGCGATGAAGCCAAGCATTAAGGACGAGGAATTCAGAGAAAACCAGTATGTTTACAGTGAAACCTCCAAAGAGTTTAAATTATCAAACCTAAATGCTTCTTCTGCTCCACTTGTAATGAAGAAAATTGACAGTGAAGTACGTCATCATAAAAGCACTAAGGACGAAGTGATGAATGCCAAACCAGAACCTGTGAGGGCCAACATGGATGTGTCACAGCCGGGAGTATCACACATTAATCCAGCTAAATCTCTCACACATGAAAGAAAACCCAATCCAAATAAAGATACCCATTCAACGCCTTCAAGGACATTGACCCATAAAGAGAGGACCCAGACCAAGCAGGAAATTCTGACATCTAAAATAAAGGCGCATGCTGAAAAGGAGATTTCAGCGATAAAGGAAAAGCATTTTGCAAGTGGAAAAGGTGTACAGCAGAGGCTGCCATCACAAGAGGTCCCTAAACCATTGGACAAAAATATCTCCAATAGCATTACACCAAAGGATCAGCAAGCTACAGTACAAGTGAAAACCTCTATCCCTAACAGTGTAACCTTACCCCCTGCAATATCCTCCAATGCCACCACATCACTACTGCATAGCCAGGTACACAGACAAGACCCTTTGAAAAGTGCTAAAGACACTGCAATACAACCCATGGGATTAAATCAAACAAAAAATTATGATAGCAGAAAGGAAGAATTGAAGCCGAGAGAGAAGAAACCTGGAACAAAGGCAACATCTCAAAACAAGGAGCAGAATCCTATTCGCTTGGGAAAAGAGGAGATGATGAAAGTAAACGTTGTCCGTCACACTGCGGAGGACATCGGCACACCTCAGAAGACCAAAGCGGATCCACCACCATCACAGCCAGAAGAAAGTTCCCAACATGAGACTCGGCAAACCTCAGAAGTAGCAATGTGCGAAACACAAGAGTGTCCTGAAGGTGCACCTGTGATAAAACTTATGTTCGGTCAGAATGAGCCTCCTGCAGCAGCCGATGATGACAGCTTGCAGATCATGGGAATTGTAGTTACTGTGAGAGCAAAAACTGAAACAGTGGGCATTAATGATGAAGATGGAGGTGCTATAAAGGAAACCCTAGAGAAAGCAAAGATTGATTCTGAGATTAATGATGACATCAAACCGCCTGCCAGCGTGTGTCTTGAAACGACTGAAGAAAATATTGCTGCAGATATTTCTACTGGTAGAGCAGAGGAAAAACAATTTGTACTCTCATCCCAGCCCGTTGTCGGAATTGTGCACACTAAAGTTGGTGCAAATAACCATCCTAAAAATGAACCAGAAGAAACAACAGATCGTGTGGAAAACAAGATGGCTGACCTCAGTGATAAAAGGCTGACTGCACAGAAAGAAAGGTCTTTAATGAGAAAAACATCTAAAAGCCATGCTGTCCATCAAGAAGACCCTGTGGCCGATAAAGAGGATTCCTCTACAGTAATGAAACCTGCTCCAAATAAACCAGGGAAAACTCAACCCATCCTCTTCAAGCAGGGGAAAATAACTGAAAAGGCAAAGATCTACACAAATAAAAATACAGATGGCAATGAAGCAAAGATAAAGATCAAAGGTAATGTTGAAGTGGGCAACGATCCCTCTCTGGCAAAAGCAATGGAAACAGGATTACACTCCCAAACATCTTTGAAAACTGACACCAAAATGCAGAGCCACCCACCATCAGAGAAATTCCAAATGGCCGATCATGTCACTTCAACTAAAACTGACAAAGTACAAGATGGAGGAAGTGTGCCCCTCCTGGTAGACAAGCGAACACACCCATCAGTACAGAAAGTAGATCCACTGAACAAAAAGAGAACCTCTTCTGATTTAAAAGGACCTGAAAATGTACACATATCTATAGGTAAGCAAGGTGAAAGGACACATAGCGAAGAGAATAGTCAAGATGAGGGAAATGTGCACATAGGCTGTATTGCTATCAGAGTTTTGCCCGGGGTAAGTGAACATGAAAATCAAGAGAAAGCAGGTAAGGAACTAGTTGCAATGCAAAGTCTTGCAGAAACAAGAAACACAGAAAGGGACACAGACAGAGCCCTACCCTTAACACCAGCAATCAAACCGTTGAATGAAAACGTTGTCCAACAAGTCCAACCCATACCACATTACACCTGTTCACCTGGATCCAGCGGCAAAGTCACTGACCACAGTGAAACAACCCGGGATGAAGATGAAACACATCAACAGTCTAAGATGGCTGAAGCCGCAGCAGTTGATGTAAATAATACAAAGGTTCAAGCAACCGAGGAAGAGTATTTCCAGTTTCATGGGGTAACAGAAATAAACCAAGAACAGTGTAATGCTAGGCTGGACATTGCAGGTATGCAGGGTTTGCCAAAGGAACATACAGAAGAATTAGGTCTACCGAGGACGTCTACAAGTGAAGATATTACGAGTTTACATTCAGAAAAAGAATCTGTGAAAACAGAACCATCCTCACAACAGAAAGCAAAGCAAGTGACAAATGAAGACAAGGTTTTGGACAGTACCAGAAAGAACATGACGGAATCAGATTCAGCAACTCCTGGAAATACGAGTAAAAGTGAGCAACATTCAAATAACAGCCGTGTGTTTCCGGAAAGACAGAGCAATCAAAGGGTAGAGACTGGGGAGGACGTTCGGATTTTAAAACAAGCCCCTCAGAACACGTTTTGTGCATCAGGGAAGGAAAGGCAAAGTGATTCATACACAACAAGGACTAGTACAGTCAGTGCATCCAAGGAACAGCCTAATTACAAACAAGAAACTCGAGCCAAACCTAGGGTCTCCACAATACCAGAGATATCGGCTATTGCGGACTACGCCAGGTTGAAAGTGATTGCTGCAGACGACGGGCCAGATACAACACAGGAATTCCCTCCAAACAAGAAGGAAGGCTTTTTCCCAATGATACAGTCTCGCCACAGTAGGCGCCCAGTTTTCACTGCGGAGACACCAGAGCGACAGACGGTGAGTAAGAAGACTGTGTCAAAAGAGCCAGAACTAAGCCACAAAATTAACAAGGAGCCCAAATGTTTAGTGTTTTCAACTATGGAACAAGACCACAAAAGGACTGGAATGTTTAAACTGAGGGAAAAAGAAAATGTGTGTTCGGATGTAAAAACAAAAGAAGACAAGGCAGACGATGAAAAAATGCATCCGCAAGATCCTGCAGTGACCTCCCAGGCAGTGTCAGAAGACTTCACATATTTGTCACAGGACGCGGCCCCAGTTGCAGGACCAGGGTTGATTTCCTCTGCCAATATCTACCAAACAAACACATCTTTGTCACAGTACTCAGATCAACCTAACAACTCCACTACGACCGACAGACCCGAAGGGAGTGACATATTTACTAAACAACGTACAATGCAACAGATGGATAACAATTCCCATCCACAAGCAAACAAGTTTGGGAGAACGTTCAACAGAGAGCAGAGCAGAGGTGAAAGGAGCAATGCAATAGTCAGCAAGGCAAAATCCAAAGAGAATGAGGAGGAAATCGCAGCCAAACAGAGACAGGAAAACACAGTCATTCAGCAGATCAACGAGGAGAGGAGGGCTACTCTGGAAAGTCAGAAAAGAGAAGAGAGGAGAGCAAGAGAGAGGGAGGCCAGAGCCGCTAGGCTTGAGGAGGAACAGAGGGAGGCCCAGAGACGAGCAGAGAAGATAGCAGAGGAACAAAGAGCGGCACAGTTGCTCAAAGAGAAAGCCGCTCGAGAAGAGATGGAGAGGAAACGGGAGGAGGAGAGAGCGGCAGAGGAGGAAAGAGCGGCAGAGGAGGAGAGGGGAAAGAAACGGAGAGAAGAAGAAAGGCGGAAAAAGGAGACAGAAGAGAGGATCGCCGCCCAGATCCAAGAGGAGATGAGGAGGGCGAGACAGAGGGAGGAGGAGGAAGAGGAGGAGAAGAGACGCGCACGGGAGGATGCGGCACGCGCACGGGAGGAAGCGGCGCGTGCTGCAAAAGAGGTGGAGGACAAGAAGAGGGACAGGCGGAGGGAGGAGGACAGGAGAGCGGCTCAGATACGAGAGGACAGAAGAGCGGCTCAGATGGAGGAGCAGAGGAGAGAGAGGGAGGAGCAGGAGGAAAGGGCCCGGACGGAGGAGGAGAGGAGGAGGGCCAAACACAGGGAGATAGAGCAGAGGATCAGAGAACATGAGGAAATGAGAGCTGTAGAGCTGGAGGAGGAGAGAATGAAACAGAAGCAAGAAGTGGCTGATGGGCATGGGGGAAGACGAGGTGGCAGCGGAGAGGCTCAGAAGGAGGGGTTGCCAGCTCCGATCGAGGCAGACCATCCATCACTGAAGGTAGAGCACGGGCAACAACAGCCTTCTCAACAGGTGGAGCTTGAGGGAGAACAACCGTCTCAAAAGGTGGAGCAAAGAAAAGCAGCCCTATTGATGGATGCTCTGCAGTACTACGCAATCACCTCATCGGCAAACTCCAAGGATAAACATTCACGCTCCCCCGTGTCCCCCCAGAGCAGAGTAGAGCCCACCAAGCAGGAGTCGACCCCAGGTGACTCTCTCAGTAGGCCTCAAGCCCCTTCCTCCCCGGCTCCGGTTCCCCCCCGCTCCAGCACCTCATCCCCCGCCCCCGGACACAAGCCCACAATGTTCAGGGTGAAGGATAACACCTTCAGAGCCTCCTCTCTGACCAAGTCGGTCAAGCCGCGCCTGCACAAGAGCTTCGGCGAGGACTTCAGGGCGGGCTCGGACAGAGCAGAGGAGGAGCGGGACAGAGGGAGACGCAGCGCTGGAACACCCATACATCAAGACACCGCCACTAAGTCCAACAGACTTCCGAGCATGAAGGAGACCCCTCCTCCACTGCCGCCACCGCTGTCGTTCACGCCAGAGCCGAGGGCATCTCGTGCAGAACACCGGCCCTACTCCAGGAGGAGCATGGCCCCGGACGAGGAGGACTCTCGCTCCTACTTCAGCAACATGTCAGAAGATGTGGAGAGCTTCGCCACCAGTGCAGGGGACCTGGCTGACTTCAGGGGCTTCGGCGACCACGAAAGGCCAGAGTCGGCATGTAGCTTCAGCAGCGACGTGGCCCGCTCCCTGGGGAAGCCTCCGTCCGTGCTGCCCAAGAGCGACAAGGCTCTGAGGCGGGCGCAAAGGCTCACCACACGGAGGATAAAGAAGGAGTTGACGAAAACATCAGAGGAGGGCCCAGTTCCAGAGGAGAACCCCCTCCATTCGGCCTGCAGTAGTTCCTCCTCCAGCGCGAGTGAGCTCCGAACCTCCTACCGCCATGCCCGGGCATCTCCTCATTTCGCTGCTCCTTTCTCCCTCCCCCACGCACCAGCATCAGCCTCTAGCGTGCCCTCCTCCCACGCTGAGATGCCCTCTGCTTATCGCTATCCTCATGCCTCCCCGCTTGCCATTGGCTCTGTCACCTCCCCTCACGCCACTGGCCCCGTCACCTCCCCTCACGCTACCCTCCCTGTCTCTACTCCTGTTGCCTCTCCACACGCCACCGCCCCCGTCTCTCTCCTTCTCGCCTCCCCGCATGTCACCGCCCCCGCGTACCTCCCTGTCAACCCCCCTCACCTAGCTCCTCTCCCCTCTCTCCCGGTTGCCCCTAAAACCATAGCTAGTACTCCCTCTTCCCCTGTTCTCCGCAGGCGTGCCAACCCTGCAGGCCCAGTGAAGCAGTACCACGTGGAGCCCGGCTACGCCCAGTCCTACCCGCTCACGCAGCCCAAGGTGCTCCAGGACCCTGGGTCCGGTCAGTACTATGTCGTGGACATGCCCGTTCAGGTCAAGACCAAGACCTTCTTCGACCCCGAGACCGGCAAGTACGTCCAGCTGAACGTGCGTCAGTCGGCCCAGGGGAGCTTCCAACCGCCGCCCCAGCACGCAGCCTATCCGCAGTCTCAGATCCCCCAGCCCCCCCTGCATGTCCAGGCACCGCCACAGGTCTACCCCCAGGTAGCCACGCCTGGGAAGTCCTTTGTGGTGTACCCGGGTTATCCCGCAGGACGACAGTCCGTGCCCTTGTCCACGTTGCCCCCCCAGAGGTCATACTCGGGAATGTCCATCCCTGACACGCTCCATCAGCCGTCTGCCAGGGAGGGTCAGAGTGATGGCTACCACGGCTACAACTCTGAGGATACTCCTTATATGGACACAGCCTATAAGGCGGACACGATATGTGACACAAACAAAGTCAACCGTGGTCCATATGAGAAGCATCCAGAGGGGGACACCAGCAGCCACCTTCAGGGATCCTCTGTGTTTGAGAACGACACCTCCGCCCAGTCCAGTCTACAACAACGTGATATCATAACGATGAGTGAACTGGAGGACTTTATGGACGCGTCAGATTGGTGAGAAGAGAAAAACGAAAGTGTAGGTTGCGGAGGGTTGACTTGTGTAAAGGAGAAAAATTTATTAAAATATATAGTTCATAAATTATTTTTTAAGAGTACTATACACAGCACCTTCACCACGGCTGAACAAATAAAGATATATGCGAAAATATTTAAAGTAAGAGAATGTATTTTGAATATATATTTTATTACGTCATGTGGTTTTATATGTGACATCTGTAGTCACAAAGGGCCTCTTTGATTGTTTTTCTCTTTTACTTTGAATGAAAGGTCCCGTAAACTGTCGAACTGCTGCTGTTATACAGTGTTGACGGCTAAAGTGTGTAAATTGTATTACAGAAATGTTTACCATTCCATTTGATTTCTTTTTTTTTGTGTGTGTGTTTGTGTTCCACATGAGACACTCAGCATTTCTCTCATGGCCTGTCGATGCCACTGAGAACAAGTCATGAAACAACAAATGGGATGTAGATACACTGAAAAGGATAGCGTGAAGTCCTCCTGTGGGTACATGCGAGTCATCTTCACTACCGTGACCTCATGTCATGTTTTAGATGGAAGTTATGACACCTTACGCGCCCTCACAGAAATGCAGATGAGTCTCGTAATTCGTTTTTTTCCCGTCAAAGTGTCATGGAAGGAGGTGATCAAGGCTGATTTAAGGTTTCATTTCACAAATGTGCTGTCTATTTCTCAAGTGGGAGACGTGTGAGAAGCTTCTGCCGTGCTGTGAAACAGTGAAGTTTGACGTTTGTTGGCGTTACAATTAAGGCCCATTTTTTCTGCAAATACTGTCTGTGCACCTTAAAAATAAAGGTTAAAAATAAACAAAATGAGACAATATTGTGAGAGATTGGGAATTTTTTGTGAGTTTGTATTGTTCTTTGTGTATCCATTTATAACGTACAACAAAGATGTTTGAAGATAGTTGTAATAATGATTTTACTGTCAAGCATGTTCACTGACTTGAGTGTGTGGTGTGTGCGTGTTTGTGTGCTTATGCAAGCGCGTGTGCCCTGCTGTTAGAACGAATCCAAATGAAATTAAAATCTAGGGCCCCTCCGAGATCCACCGGTAGATCTGATGAAATTTCCAGCGCTTTCTCTTAATTTCCTCTGCTTCACAAGTGCGGATCAAAAGCCCACGACTGTCATTGCGAATTACTTCAACGCTCCCAAGTTTCAGAGCACTTTAATTGTGTAGCTCTCAGAAGCAGTAGCCTGCTTTGGCCACTGCATGGCAGACAAGAGACCGTGCGAGCGCTGCCCAGGTTCTAATTCAATTCAAACGATTTCTATGTTTTATCTTTCTGAAGGAAATGAAGGGATTGTCCCATCAAACTCTGCGATAAAAACCAATTTAATTTACAGGCTCGTATTTGTAGCTTGCGCATGACTATAAGATATAATTACAGTCTGTTTTAAAATATTGTCGGGTTTTGTTTGGGGTTTCTTGCTGGAAGGGGAAAAAATGAAGTCACAAATGTATCCACTGTGGTTGATTTTCCTTTTTAGCTGAATTCTTTCTTTTTTCTGAAGACAATCCTGTGTACGACCCAGAGGGTCATATGTGTTGTGTAATTCCATTTGGCTTTGGCAGTGCTCTTGAGCACCAGCAGAAGCCCTTGCCTCAGCACTTTGGCGTACCCAATAAAGCAGCAGGCTCCATACCACTGGGACAGTCTGACAACCACAGCCCAGAGCCGTGCCACTCTGTCCAGCCGACAGACTGGGAGAGGTCCCTCCGAAAACGCGCCGCACGTGCACGCTCAGACACATGGACACACGCAAACCACACATGCCCACCGGCACGCTGTCCCACCTCCACCCCCAGTATTCCCACAGCTAAATACACACACTTAACACGATCCAGCGCATGTTGCACATGCAACGAGCACACACGTGCATATGTGAATGCGCAACCTAAGACACTGGGCTGCATTCATAAGGTTTTGTTCTGCGTCGTTCTCAGTAGATTTGGTCTTGAGAGCCACGCGGAGGAGGGTCCCCAGTAGAGTGACATGGGCGTACTTTGTCCTCAGATGGAATCCTATTTTTGTGATATATTTCGACCGAAAGCTTGAGGGAGGGAGACACACGCTTCAGCAACAACAAACACAGCAGACTTGACCAGTTTAGCTTCAGCGTTTAGGCCATGTTCCAGGACTTCTCATTGGAACGCAGGAAATGACATTTCCTACATATTGCCGAAGAGGGAGAGAGAGAGACAGAGAGAGACAGAGAGAGAGAGAGGGAGAGCGGGAGTAGTGGGAGTTTCTAAGTGGGAACAGAGACTGTACTGTTTCATATTACACAGGGAAGAGGAGAAAGACAGGAGACGAGAAGTAGCTGGCTGAGCGTGCTGGTAGACTGTGTATGGTCACAGTGTGTGTTTTGACTGGGCTCCATCGTGTCAGTGATGTACAGTGGTCTGGGTTTATGGATCCACTGACGGAGGAAAATGTACTTCTCTTTAGTGGCCCTTGTCCTGACTAAGGCTCTGCTCACAGGTAAGTTCACCCTCTAAACAGATAGAAGCAAGAGGAGCTTAAAACTGATTGAATGTGTAAATGCTGCAGCGAAGGAAGCTATAAAAGATGAAGACGTATGAAAGAAGATACAAATAAGTTTACGAATTAACTCCAGATAAAAGAACAAGCACTGATTATGAGGGAGTACTGAAGTAGCTAGCCAGGCTTGATCTACGCAATGACATAAAAGTTTGGAAGCCCACTGCGAAGCTTTAGCTAAACAGAATATAATGGTCATCTCTATAACGCTTATTCTCGCAGTTGTTATTTATGGAAACCGTTTTACGAATGCTGTGAAGATAATTTGTCAGAAGCGCTTGTATTAGGTTCAAATAAATCTTGAAATACTATAAAAGGTCTATAGTGGAATGGAGTGGAATTTAAGCATACATCGAAAATACTGCACACAGAGTAAACCCTGCATGCAAAATAGGACAACTTTAAAACTGCGGGCTTGAATCAGCTTTTCACGCAGCCTGTTTGGGAAGCATTGTTTACTCGCCTCCCCGTATCTCCCCGGGTGTACAGTCTGTCACGTTGGATTATACAGGCCTGTCCCACAGGGAGTCCCCCCCAAAAAGAGAGTCAGTGTGGCACCACAGTCCAGATGTTCTCTGTTATGTTAGTTGTGTGTTTGTCGTGCATCGCGTGGAGCACTTCTTTCTACAGACCAATGTCTTCCACCTGTGGAGTGTACTTTACCATACGGTCGACCATGTTGTGGCCAGACACACGCTCTCTCTCTCTGTCTCTCTCTCGCTCTCTCTCTCTCTCTCTCTCTCTCTCTCTCTCTCTCTCTCTCTCTCTCTCTCTGTACCTGCAGCCAGTATAAGTCACGCGATAACGATTGAAAGCAACCTTGGTTTTGCTTCAGTAGTGGTTTTCACAAGACTCTTGAGGTCAAAGGTCA
>OMKI01004677.1:5587-16110 GCA_900302315.1 Phycis blennoides
AGACAGAGAAAGAGTGAAAGGCATAGTGGGAATGAGGGAGGGAAAGGAATAGAGAGAGAGAGAGGGAAAGGGGGAGATAAAGAAAGAGAGAGGGGGGGGGGGAGAAAGGGGCACGCAAGAGAGAACATGGGTGGACCAAAGGACAGAGAGAGATGGAGACAGAGAGAGAGAGAAATGGGGATCTTAAAAAAACGGTTATTTTAGGAAATGTGTGTCTGTTTCACCACGCTCAAAATAATAAAAAAACAAACTGAAACCAAAGAACTTACCTTGGTCAACCCACATGCAGATGATCATCAAGGCGGACCACAGACATTTCCAAACGCACATATTTTAGGTCGAGCCTAAAGGTTGCACACTAAACCAAAAGGGAAACGAAACACCGGTCTTCAGACGGACTGCAGCAGTGGAGGAGTACAAACAGCACCGTCGACAGTTATATCGACAGTTAAGTCCAGTTATGATCTCTCCTGATCACCTTCGCCCTGGCAGTCTGACAATCCACCAGTGTCAACGCTCTCATTGACATGCATGGTTAGGTCCCGAAGACACCCCCTGTGTTCCAGGAAGTGACACAAGGAACTCCTCCTCTTCCTCGGCTCCAACGCAAGCTCTAGTGTTTAACTTCACACACTGGCCCCGCCCCCTCTTGGCCCCAGGCCAGTCTGACTCGGTACACAGGTGAAAAATTCCAATCCTTTTTTCAGACACCTGTAAAGATAAACCAGGGGGACTTATGTCAGGAGCACGTGTAATCAAATCACCCCATGTTTACGGCTCATATCCCGTCTGTGTGACGTTTGTTTGTCAAAGAAGGGTGTTATTGAGAAGTTTCCAGGGCAGGGTAGTCTACAGTACTCTCTGCCTAGTCTAGTCTAGTGGTTAGGGTGTTGGAGACCCTGCTGAAGATTTCTGGGTTCGGACGACCAAATAGTCTCTTGACCGACTACACTGAATGAAGGACACTCAGTAAAGGCCACGCCAGAAAGAAAAGGAGACTGGATTGCTCATTCTGAGTTTCACAGTAAATGGGTGTGTCCCACAACAACACTCTCCAATCCTGCTTGACTGCCTCTTACCGAATGAAACACAGGAGAACCCACGCAGGTTTTACCTCTCAGCTGTTCAGGCCTGCGGGGAGTGCCTGGCCTGACAGTGGGAGAAGCTCTCTGGGTTTGTTTGTTTTGTCTTTGTTCACGTTTAAATCATACATTCTTTCAACTTTCTCCCAATCACTTAGTGTGTCATGTTCCTCGGTTAATCCGGCCCTGTCAAATGTCTGGACAGTTATTTTTGTTTTTGTTGTGTTGTTTCACTTGCTACATGTTACTTCCGATGCAAATGTTATGACTACTACAATAACAACCACAGCTTTTACTACAACTTTTACTGCTACTTCAGCCCTGCTGAGATTGAGATTTTTGCGTACACGCATGCCTGTGTGTGTATATGTATATGTGTGTGTGTGTGTGTGTGTGTGTGTGTACGCGCATGTGCATGCGTGTTTGCCAGGGGCCTCAGTGCGAGTTACAGCATGTCCCAGACCGTAACAAAATAACGGCCTGTGAGCCTGGACCCATATCTCAACATGGGAGCTCTCTATCCCATCTCACCCCTATCTCTCTGTTTCTCACACACACACACACACTTCTGTATCTCTTTACTCTCTCTCTTTCTTCCCACCCGCCCCTCTCTCTCTTCCTCTCTATAGCACCATCTCTCATTTTTCTCTCCCCCTTCTGCCTCCCCCGCCATATATTTCTCACACACACACACACACACACACGCACGCACGCACGCACGCACACACACACGCACACACGCACGCACACACACACACACACACACACACACACACACACACACACACACACACATACACACAGTTTTATGTTGTATGCACAATGTAAATCATTTCCACACTACGGCACATTCTCAAACAAACTCATTCACCTGGACTTTATTAGACAGAACTGCTCTTGGTTATTCTAGAACTTATTCATGAAGCCCAATCAATTATTGGGCCAATAGTTTAGTAATGTATGTCATTCTAAGTAATCTACATTAGTCAGCATTGTTTCGTTATTACGCTATTTTATTGATACAATTAAGCATTTGTTGATTCGCGATGATTTGCTCGATTTATGAAATCATGAAAAAAAAAAAGAAATCATTAAAAGTTTGTTTCAATTGAACGACTCCACTTCTCGGCCACGACCTGGCTAATCACAGTCAGATTCCGTTATATCCATTTACTGTTAACAATTACACTACAACGCAGTCTACGATGAATGTCTGCTTACATGGTCGTCTACCACTAGGTGGTGACAAACCCTTGATGGTTTCATTCTTAACACACGCTGCCTGGAAAGTTTTCTCTACAGAACTTGCAAAACGAGAGGCAGCGTAACGTGTTGGAAGACAGTCAGTCTTCCACCGGCCAGCTCTGTGTGTGTGTGTGTGTGCGGGGCAACGTGTTCCTCTGAGTCCAAAGACCGTAAAGTTAAACGGAGCAGACTGCTTTAAATTCAATTGGCGTAGTAAAGAAGCGGCGACATGAGCCACATAAAACATTGCAACATTTCTCAGCTGTAAAACCCGCTTTAGTGACAAATAAGGCATAATAAAAAGTTAAGAAATACACAATAATTACAAAACAAATACATATACACGCACACACACATATATACACATGAAAAAAGATTGAAATCATTATTGTTTCAATTGAACGACTCCACTTCTCAGCCATAAAAAAAATAAATAATAATAAAAATATATATATATAAAGTTAGTTTTTCATTTCACCTGGAGTAGGCTGCACAGGCCTGATCTGTTGCCTGATCGTATCGATAAGTCCAATCTCAAATCCCGGTTGGCCTGAACTTTGGTCTCCACGGTTTCTCGTCACCGGGTGACGGAGGCCGGCAGAATGTAAAGTTAGACCCGCAGAAACCTGGAGACCGCAGCCGAGTAGCCATCAGTCGTGTTAGTGCTGCTGACAGGTGGAACACCGGCGGGTCTCTACAAGAAAAGCAGGAAGGCAACAGCTAAAAATGGGGGGAAGGAAACGCGGACGTGGGGCAAATGGTGGCGTGGCCCCGCATGGTCCACAGAAGAAAAAAGGTGCCAACGGAAGGGTGAGGCTGCCTTTTTTTTTCCTGGTATAATAAAATAGTGTATAAATCTTATAATGTCAAATGATTCTGTCAATCAGTCGACTGTCAGGCCCCAATTCAACGTTGAGAGATTACGTGGAGTAATAATTAACTGCTCAAAATATGGCTTGACTGTCATTTACATTTAACGATGATTTCTATGAATAATTCATTTTGCTGATATAGGTCTACCATGTGGGAGTGGTTGTGTAGGTTTGTATTTGAGAGCAAAAGGTCAATTTCCGGAGGTGGTGTGATGGTCAAAGATATTTTTATAACAAGGCATTCCACAGCCTGTGTGTAATCACAGTGAGTCACAGTGAATGTGCCAAATAGGCTATATTATGTAAAAAAAAAAATTTAATTCTGATGATAAACTAAAGTTATCTCTTGCGCCAGGAAACCATTACGTAGGCTTATACTCAATAACAGACTCAAGTGGCAATCATTCTTTATGTGTTAAAATGTGTTTTAGGCTAGTGCCTACTGGTTAGTAATTTCTTATTAATATATTATACATTAATGTATTTATTATTAATATAGCATATCATATTAATTTATGACATGCATATTGTCTTCAGCAAAAGTTCAAAAATACTGCAGAGGCATGTTTAAGTCATTTTATAGAAGTTTGCGTCTCACTGTTATACTAATTACCTATTACTACATCAGTACAATTACTAGTTCTACAATACAAAAACACATTTAAAATTGGTTACTGCTCCTGCTCAAGATAGGTCTGTCGATGGTACAACTGAACAAACAAGTTATGTACTGGGATTATGTCATGTCTATTTGATGGTGTCTAAGGTGCCCTATGGCTCAATACCGTTAGTATCAGTACCAGCCAAAGACTGTCAACACTTACATTCAGGTTGTCTTGGTCATTTGTAAATGTTGGCAGAAGGTTTTGATTACAGTATGGTATTTGAGAAATGTCTTCATTCTCTCTGCATTCTGTCTTCATGCAGGCTCTGAGGGAGCCAGCTATCTTTGCTAAAGGTAACGGCTGTAACTCAGCGCCCCCTGCTGAGAAGCTAACGCTGGCCCAGGCACGGAGAGGGACCCCAGGTACTCATGTCCTCCTGTTCCCTGTTGACAGCGGGCGCAGGGTAGTGTTGTGGTTACTAAGATCTTTCAACTCCCAACCGAAAGGCACTGGGTTCGATCAATAAAAGGGAACTGCTTAAATGACCAGATGATAACTGTTAACAGACAAGATTTCTGAGTAGCCATAGTTACCCAGTGATAGTGCAGAGGGCTGATGTAGAAGAGTGATATGATCTTTGACATGGATTTATTTCAGGTTTTTTTTTGTTGCTTTGTTTATTCTTGACTATTTAAAAACGTAAGAGACATTTAATTGGCAATAATAAATGTCTTAATTCTTTATGAATACAAAACCATGTCCATCTACTTAAAGATTTTCGTCGTTCACTATTGACGGCCGAATGTGTTTACATAATGTGGTGACCGAGCCCACTGCCCACCGATGAAAGCTGTCATATTTCCGGTCTTATGAATGTCACCAGCTGGGTGTCAGTGGCGACATCCCCTCCATGCCTTCAATACATTCGCTCTTCAAATTATTTGTGTGTGTAGCGGCATGCCGTTTTTTTTTTTTCTGCCTTAGGTGCAGCCAAAGAGACGAAAACGGAAAAAACAGGAACTCAAACATAGGAACACCAGAAAAAAAAACATTTTTGACTTTTCTGTCAAACTTTTATTTTCCAGCCAACCGTCCGGTTAGAGTTTACGCCGATGGCATCTTCGACCTGTTCCACTCGGGCCACGCACGCGCCCTCATGCAAGCCAAGAACCTCTTCCCAAACACACACCTGATAGTGGGAGGTGAGGTGGTCCGTCATGTATAAACTCTGTGACAAACCTCTGTCTTTTTCACACAGACAACCTTTTAATGGATGCTGCCCTATCTGCGTGTTGAAACTGGGGTTTGCTCCCACTGTGTTATGTTTTAACGTGCATACGTTTTCTCTATCCTGTCTTAATCCACTACTCTTTGTAAAGCACCGTGTAAACCCTGTTTAAAAAACAGGGTGCTATACAAACAAGGGGCTATTCTGATTGTGACGTAGTATCGGTTGTTGTTGTGCAGTCTGCAGCGATGAGCTCACCCACAAATACAAGGGCTACACGGTGATGACGGAGGACGAGCGCTACGACGCGCTACGTCACTGCCGCTACGTGGACGAGGTGGTCCGCGACGCCCCCTGGACCCTCAGCCCCGAGTTCCTCCGGGCCCACACGGTCAGTCTGCCTCCGGAGAGGAGGAGACGGGGGGCCGCTGGTGTCGTGGGATGTGTTTCCTGGCTCCATGATTCCAGACTCTGCGGCTCATGATCAGGGGAAGGAGGCGATGGAGGTGGTGTGGGTGGTGATGGGTTGTGTGTGTGTTCTCTTGGTTCCAGATTGACTTTGTGGCTCATGATGATATCCCCTACACCTCGGCAGGATCGGAGGACGTCTACAAACACATCAAGGAAGCAGGTGAACGCACTCACACACGCACTCACTCACTCACACACACACACGCAGCCTTGGTGTGTGGTGACTGGAGTGCTTCACATTGGTGGGTCTATGTGTGTCTGTGTGGAATGTGTATGTGTGTGTGTGTGTATTTATGCGTGTGTGTGTTTGTGCTTGTCTGGGTGTATGTATGTGTCTATGTGTTTATGCGTGTGTGTGTGTGTGCGTACACCGCAGGGATGTTCGTGGCCACCCAGCGTACGGAGGGGATCTCGACCTCTGACCTGATCACTCGTATCGTTCGGGACTACGACGTCTACGTCCGCCGTAACCTGCAGAGGGGGTACACCGCCCGGGAGCTCAACGTGGGCTTCATCAACGTGGGTCCAACTCTTCCTCAGCTGGGAGATGGAGATGAAAGCATGAACTTTCAAAATGATTTTTTTTCCCCTTCATTTTGAGTCTTAGTGACGAAATGCGGACAACCATTATTGGCAATGGTCTAGTGTCGCCTCAGCCGTTACAACCCCGTAACGGGCTGCAGTGTAGCTCTCTGGGACAACACAGAGCACTGGCAGGCACATGTTGTGATTATAAGTGTCTGACAACATCATGGAGAGATCCCTACAGAGGAAGCCTTTTTTCTTTACCTTTCGCTTGATACAGTCTGCTTGTTGTTGTATCTAACAAGGAGAAGTGCCTCTCTCACCAGAGTTGAGTTGTTGCAGGATTTGTCCCTATTGCCATAACAAACTCAATCGTCCTTCATCCAAATCTTTTACATAACGCTGAGCTGCACTTTCTGTAATCCAACCCTCACTCACACTTCCACCATTCTCTTCCTGCGACAAGTCAGCTCCCGTGAGATTTCAGAGCGAGAAGTCATTCTCCTTGAATGCGTCAGTAAATAGTATATTATATTGTATACATATATTCTTATGACAAGGCCAAGTTCATCTATGTAGCATATTTATGCATTTAATTAATAATTCGCTAATAATTAAATAATCCACCCCAGCCTGTGAAGTGAACCTCTACATGTGTCATATTCATGTGAACTTTTAATTAATACTATTTTGACAATAATAATGATATAATAATAATAACACTAATAATAATAATAAATAATAATAATATGTTTATGCATTATTTTATTCTTCTATTTTTTGTATATTTAGTCCATATATAAATTGATTCTTTTACTGCATTACTAATGTGTACTTATAACTTATTTTCATATTTGATGTTGTGTACATGGTGGAGTCAGGCATCAAACAAGCGGTCATGTCTAAAGCACGTTTGTCCAACGGAGCTGATTCTGATTCTGAACCGTATGCTAACACTCTCTCTTTGTGTGTCTCTGGTCCAGGACAAGAAGTACCGTCTGCAGAACCAGGTGGACAAGATGAAGGAGACCGTGCGCACGGTGGAGGAGAAGTCCAAGCACTTTGTGTACCGCGTGGAGGAGAAGAGCGTGGACCTGATCCACAAGTGGGAGGAGAAGAGCCGGGAGTTCATTGGGAACTTCCTGGAGCTCTTCGGTCCGGACGGAGCCTGGGTAAATAGGGCTTCACAGAGCATCATGAAGATACTAATGCAAAAAGATTGTGGTCGTCCCAGGGTGGCACCCAAAATAAAATGTGTGTGTCTCTCCCTCTCTCTCTCTCTCTCTCTCTCTCTCTCTCTCTCTCTCTCTCTCTCTCTCTCTCTCTCTCTCTCTCTCTCTCTCTCTCTCTCTCTCTCTCTCTCTCTCTCTCTCTCTCTCTCTCGCTCTCTATCTCTTTCTCTTTCTGACTCCCTCTCTTTCCATCTCTGTCCCTCTCCTTCTACCTCACCCTCTCCCCCAGCATGCCATCCAGGAACGCAGTGGGCGGATGCTTCAGGCTCTCTCCCCCTACTCCTCCCCCCGAGGGTCCCCCAGCAGCAGTCCCACCAGGAGACGCTCCCTCTCCCCTAGATCTCCCTCCCCCTCCTCCTCCCCCACCTCCCCTCCCTCCTCCATCTCCACCCCATCCTCCCCCATCTCACGCCGGAAGAAAGGGGGCTCCTCCTCCATCCCTTCGAACCGCTCCTACAGTAGGAACATGCACTGACCTCTGACCTACCCGGCAACACGTCGGCCAATCAGGAAAATGTTATTCATGAATTAAGAACTGATGCTGATGTTAAGGTGCCAGCAAAGTTTTAATCATCGATGTAGAATAGATCTGTTTTGATAAAATACTGCTTTTAAAACTGCTGCTGCCAGGAGTGTGTGGGCGTATTTATGACATATTTAAGAAAACACATCAGTCTAAATGTGTCTTTATGAATGTATATCTGAATGTGCAATAAAGTAATTTGCATGACATACACATGACAATTAGCCTAATCGGAATAAAATATTGTTCTTTCATATCCATATTTGTTTTTCCATTTTTGCTTAAAATGTTAAATGTCAAAATGTTAAACATTTTAACTTAAAGTTATATTAACTATGTACAGCTTTTTAGTTTTTCATAGTCTAGGCTATAGTCGAAAATATTATCCCGAGCAAAGAAAAAAATAGGTCTAATATTAGGATATCTCTGTTAAACAGTGGCAAAGCTAGACCTTGGGTGTTTTGGGTGGACTTAAGCCCACCCAAAACTTGCCTTAGCCCACCCTATCGTTCCGTCCTCAAATCTAATATTCTACCGTACAGACTGTTAAAATATACAATGTGTTGGATTGATAGATAAATATATCGATTTACCCCCCACCAGAATACATTTAGGATCACCACCAGGTCACCGTTAAATGCAGCAGAATGCAGGAAATCACATCTACGACATTCACCCCCCCTTGTGTGCAGTGCAGTATTTTTTTGTTTGGAAAATATTGATTTATTTTCTTAGTAAACTCTGTGCATGGGCTAAAACTAAATATAAGCATACACTTTATACACACCACGCAACACCACGCGGTCTTTCCCGCAGCCCCCGAATGCCCTCTCCATCAACCTTGGAGCCGTCCCTTTAAATCTGTGACGTCAGTCCTAAATGTCCTGTCTACACGCGGATTAAAGATGGCTCCTTCTTATGTGGTGAAGTCCTGCAAAAGGCTTCTCAACTGGGTACCTGTCGTTTTTATAAACCTTGTTGTTTTCTGGTCTTATTATGCATATGTCGTGGAACTATGTGTGTGTAAGTACATTATTCATTACTTTCATTACATTTTGAGTAATCATATTGTGACTCATAGTTGACCAGTGTTCCAAACTCTTGTCAATTGAATGGAAATGTTTTGTAGAACAACAAGTTTTTGTCAAAATAAGTGCATGGGTGCAAGATGATATACATTCTACTTTTTGATACCTTGGAATGGAGTTGTGCAGTTTAAAGTCTGTTTGGTAAAACCGGTCATGTAAAACACATAACGGTTTACACCAAACATGTTTTGAATTGCTCCAATAAGACCGCTCATTATGCCATAGGCTACTTGTAAACCGATTTAACTAGATTAGAAATGTGTAAATGCTGCATATAAATCTGGCCATTCAATTGTATATTGGTGATGCATTTGAGTTTCAGAGTCACTTTCAGTTATTAGATGTTATAACAATTATGAGTTGCTACATATAGATCAATGTAGGCCTAATCATCTTTCATCAATTCTAATCTTAATCTTAATCTTACCATAATTGAAAATCTACTCAGTTTGCACACTATGAATGCAACGTCGTTCATACAATACGCTATGCATATGCAATGTAGGACATCGATGTACAATGCCAATAAAACGTATCTAATAATGTATTTGTGTTAACATCAGGTCAATGAATGCGAACACTGTAATGCATTGCCCTTGTTGTATGCTGCATTGTATTACACATATACATGTTTAAATAAAAGAAACATTTTAAACTCAAGTGTTGGTACATGCCTACTGCATATACTGGGCCATCACTACTTCTACAACACCGGTTCCTGTGTGCGTTTTCACCGGGTAGCTGGTAGCCGTGTTGCTAGGGGACCGGGACAGTAGAACCAGGGCACCGAACAAAGCGTCCTCTGATTGGTTGGTCGAGCTGTCCGTGCCAGGCTGCTGAAGGGGGCATGGATGGGGAGTTGGTGGGCAGGCCAAAGATATGCTATAGCGAGGCCTTTATTCCATAGCTTTATTGTATAGCCAATGTGAACCATTTGTTTCTTTATTTGTTTCTTTTTGTTCTGCTTTCTCTTAAACAGATACGATCCCCAACGATGCAGAACGAAGTAAGTCACACAAAAATACATAGGCCTATATTAGGCCTTCATTCGTTTTTTTTTCAAATACTACTAGAATGCCTTTTTATAAGAAATATTCCTTTCACTTTTAGATTTAATGTATTCTAATTCATATTGATTTTGATTTATTAAAGACATTTTACATTCTAATTTAATTAAGAGGTTGTATTTCACCTTTTACCTGGGCTGGGAAATGGGCTATATTTTTAATAGTTAATAGTTTCTTCACCCTATTGTATTACTATCTGTTACTGTTTACTATGTCTAACTCTTCATGTAACGCACATTGTAGCTCGTGTTTTGTTTAACACTGGTAATTGTTCCACTGGCATCAATGCAGTCCCTCTGAATTATTTTTGTCTTCTTTTGTGAAGTCAGCTACCTGGTTGTTTTCCACATCTTCTTCTTCCTGTTTATCTGGTCTTACTGGAAGACCATCTGCAGCACACCAGCCTCTCCCTCCAACTCTGTACGTGAGTGTGTGTGTGTGTGTGTGTGTGTGTGTGTGTGTGTGTGTGTGTGTGTGTGTGTGTGTGTGTGTGTGTGTGTGTGTGTGTGTGTGTGTGTGTGTGCGCGTGTATTTCTTTTGCAAGATTTGTATAATTGTAAAACAAAAATTCCTCATAAAAGAACA
>OMKI01004682.1:14853-25933 GCA_900302315.1 Phycis blennoides
TTTGTTTCTCAACCACCCCCCCCCCCCCCCCCCCCCCCCCCCTTAATTGGGACAAACATATCTTTCTGAATAGTGTCAAATAAACTAAAGAAAATAAATGCCGAAAAATATGCATGGCTAATAAATATATACAGTATACAGTATACAGTATAACATCTTCACCTGACAAACCACACATTAACTCTTCGCGTTGTTCACGAGCGACCTCAAGTGGTAAATATGGTCTATGTATGATATTTAAGAAGCCTGTTATTTGAACCCGTGGAAACGAAATAACAAAGAAAGTCAAATAAGTTGGCTGAATGCAAATGAACAGTTCAGGCGATAGAAACCGAAACCACGTGACGCATGCTCAAATAGCATCTCCCACGCGTACCTCAAATACCTAATTTTTATCTGCACCTTGGATCAGTAACAATCAACTCGAAAACATTTTAAAACTATCCTAGTATTCTTCAATCGATGGCGATGGAGCGCTTGTTTCTACGCTAGCCCACGCCCAGACCACTATCTCGAACAAGTCTGAATCTGAACCTGTAGATGGCATTACATTATCACTCGCACACCAAACCAAGCATCTGCTTCCAACACGTATGGCTGGTGCTCAACTTCTGCTCCGAGTATGCTCCTCACGCCCGAAGAAGAACAGACTTGATCAACACTGAAGATGTGCATAACCAGCAGAGCAAGTGATATGAGTAAACCCTATACGTCGAAACGAAGTACAAGGAACACCACGGGGGCTTCCTCGTAGGCTAAGAAGATGTACCCATGGCGCGTATGGATCGCTATGATTATCGGGTCGCTGTGGTACTTTTCAGAATATGGACAAACGGCGATTCAATACGTTTTGTGTGTTCTCTTTTGTTGCCTCTCTACCCCGCTGATGTTGGAAAGCATTGGCCAGGAGAGCGGCACGCAAACGGACGAAGTAGCCCAGGAAGAAGTACTTCAGGTAATGTACATTTGTGCACACAAACATCGACTCTTGCGCTGACCTATATCTGATAGAATATGCATCGCTAACAAGGAAGAAATATTGTATTGCTATTGATACAACATAGCCTTTTTACCTGGGTGGGGAAGTCAAGCATAGAGCTGCACAGTATGTGTTACCAAATTAAACCAGTTCAATAATCAAATGCTTCTCGGGTTTCCCCTTCTTTGATTTTTCGTTTATTGTTTTATTGTGTCCTAAGGGACTTGGGATGTCCTGACAACTTGAAACTATTGGTATGCAGCCAGAGCCCGCGGTGAATCTGCTCTGTTTTATGTCAACAACGGATGGCATTATAATGAAGACATGTTGGCCTAATTACTTGGCCTAAAGACTTGTTCCGGGTTTTTTTTTTTGTAGGAAAACGTACCCGGTGAAGGATTGTTTGGTTTCGAGATCTATGAGGGAGTGAGTAGCCCACAGGTTTATCCACAGCAGGACGTTTCATTTCAGCTGCAATATCCCAACGTCAAAAGGTCGCTGAGACAAGGTGAGGCTTACGTTCACAGCTGGAATGTAACACTATAATGTCAGTGTGCTTTGACAACTTTTTCCAGTTGAGTTCTATAACAGAACTCAAGAGTATGGATGCATGCATTTGAAAGTCAAATTCGAGTTCATTCGAGTCGTTTCGCAGTTTCCACCATGTTGTCAACAAAACGGTGTGTGTACAGATGACACTGTTCTGACGGAAACTTGCCTAAAGCATCTGCAGACTCTGCAGAGCTCATGTTACAAGGTTGAGGTAAAAGTGTGCACGAAGTAATAATCGAGCACTTTTTGAATGTGGTGAAAGTAAGACAATAGTAGCTCTGTGTCTATTGCTACACAAATGCGTTGACTTCAGAAACAAAGTAGGCTAGTTCGTACCTTTTGGCTTTTATATCTTTGTTTTGGAATTTGGTTTACATTTTGTTTACTATTGGTTTTAAAGCACTCTGAATATGCTGGAATTGGACAAATCATATACATGTACTAAAACTACAAAAAAATCACAGGCTCCACAGAGCCTGCTTACAAAGTGTGTGTGTGTGTGTCTGTGTGTGTGTGTGTGTGTGCGCACGCGCACATACATGTTGTATGTGTTTTCCTCCCCAGTGTTTGAGTGTGCTTATGGACAGTTAATCCTCCCATGGTACTTGGTCCCAGAGCCCCCTGAGTGCCAGCCCCTTCACCAGGCTCTGGGCAGGGAGTTTGACCTGGTCGTGGACCGGTTCATCAGCAGAGCCCGGGAATTTGACCTGTGCGAAGCCGTCGTGGGCGCTGTCCGGATCCTGACCCAGCACTTGCATAACGCGAAGCAGGCGGAGAGGTGAAGATCTTCTTTTGGTCTCTACTCCTATGGCATCCCTTACGGGTCAAAATAATCACGCACACAAGCCATCGTATAACCTTGGGGGATTTGCTGTCCGGTCTGTAAAGGCAGCTTTTATGTCCCCAGTGAATCATTGACATTCTTTTGTTTATCGTGGAGTGTATCTTCTGACTCGCTGTGTTTTATGTAAAGCCATACCACTGTCATTTTGCCTTTGTCATCAAAGCCGTGCTGTAACCATTTACACTCAAAATCAAAGATCTCCGAAAAGGTAGCATTCAATACAGCGTGTTTTTGATGTGCAACTGTGTATGTTGTCGTCAGATCTCGTCTAGGTCTTTCTCTCTTGTACACACAGACTTGCGCACAAGCTGATGTTAGCTTTGGCCCATCGGACAGACAAGGCCTGCCTGAGCCTGCCTGATCTATGCTCTTCCTAAATGTTTCTTCAAAACCAAACCACTGTTCTTCTGTAGTGTATTCTTGCCTGTAAAGTCCTGAAACTAAAATCAAATCTGCACACCAATGTGACGTGGAACGTTGCTCACGTCAACGATCAATTTCGACCAAAGTGTATTGCATAAAATCCGTTAATTATGAACTCTGCGTTTACTCCCAGGGATCCCTTATTTGGCTCCAGAGCCGAGGAAATGGCCGTCTTGAGGGTGTTTTCTGAGGCTCTGGTTCGTAATCTGTTCCCCGATTCTCTGTGTGGGCTGGACGTGAACCGCTGTGCCTTAAATGAGATTGTTGCCTTAAAGGGTGAGCACACAAATGCACATGCACACAAATTCAATCTTCTATATGAGAAAACATTCATAGTAAGCCTCTATAATTTGCACAAGTAGGATGGGAACAGAGTTGTAATCCCTCGTCTATTTCAGGATTGGCATTTTATTTTTTGTCGTAGATGACATGGTGCCACTATTTTTATTCAGGAGTAATTCCCATGTCGACATTTTCATTGAAGTGCTCAGTTTTTGTTTTGTTATACCCTTTAGCACATGCACCCCGGGGACATGTGTTTTTGTCCTTCTGCGAGCAACCTGTTAGACAGCATACACACACACACACACACACACACACACACACACACACACACACGTCAAGTCCAATTTTACAGATTTACAGCTGCTCTAGCTTCCACCATGTATCACGAGGAGCACTTAGACATGTCTGGCATTTAAGTGTAGATCTTGTATAATTTCCAGATTTAACGTCGGAACTGATGTCTTTTCTTCTGCCTTGCAGGCTTGGAGCTGCTGGTGACGTGGTTGTCGGACCCAGACAACCTGAATCAGCTGGTGGTCAGTCAGATGGACACGGCGACCCCCAAAGGCTCTGTGGAGGAGCTGCATGGGTCCGACCACGATGGGTCCTCCTCGGCCTCCCAAGAGGAGGAGGAGAGCGAGGAGGAGGAGGAGGAGGAGGGGGAGGGGGAGGAGGGCAGTGAAATGTGAGTGTGTCTTGCTTTAACACGCCTGTTTGCTTGTTTTGTGTTTGAAGTGCCGCGTGGTGATGCATCGTCCCACCTTGTTGTTCTGGCGGTCATTGCAGGTCATGTGAGACCTCGGAGGAAACGGAGTACTCTATGAGCCATAGGGAAAAGATGAAAAAGAGATGTATGTGCCTGCAAGTATATTTTCCTCATTTGAAAGTATGTTTTTGTTTTTTACATTTCTGCCAGATATGTGAACGTCAACAACACTTTGGTTCCATATCCTCAAAAGGGATCAAAACAGGAAATTGTGTTCAAAATGAAACCTCCATTATTATCTTTCTAGTGTATGGAAGATAGACATGCCGAGACTTTGACCGTGGCCTTTGATTCGAGACTTTAATGTGACATGGTATGATGGTTGAAATAGTCATGTGGATTGTGGTTGAAATGTGCTCACAACGTACACAACCATACACAACATGGATGGACAACATGCCGAAAGTACGAGTCCACCGTTCAATCAGACTGTCAGTAGTTGTTGGCAGGAGAACATTTGGGGATTTCGGCAGTAAGAAAACCATAGACTCACTCTGTCCGTATCCTTCCAGCTGTTTCAAGTTGCTATTAAAGGGTTGGACAGCTGTGCTCACAAAGCTTAGACTTGCTTTGTATTCTGCAGAGCAGAATGCGCGTTCCGTTTCCTCACCTAAACCACTAACCCTTGGCAGCCATGGATTGTGGTTTGTGATAACCCTTACTCATATCTTATCCTCCAACAGAAAATACATTTTTCTCTCTCACCCCAATCATGCGTGCTGTACTGCCACAAAAAATGCCAGCAAGTATTATCATCGTACAATAATCTTAAGGATAGACAAAGACAAACGTCACAGCCATCATCATGATTGTATTTACATCCAGGTCTTTCCCCTGCCAATAAACTACTAAAAGTCTGTTAAACCAATGAATACCCCCAGCCAAAAAGCTAAAAGCCGGATGGGCCAAGTTCGTGGACAAGGTGAAGTACAAGAGGCTCAAGAAGAAGGCGAAGAAGAAGAAGATGAAGAAGATTGAGCAGGAGCTAATTTTCAGAGCCATGACCAACCAGGGGGTGACGACCGGCGAGGAGAACGGCCGCAGCAGAGAGAGCTCCGTTCGTAGACGGCAGGACTCTGACACGGTGAGAGCCTTGCACACGAGACAGACGACACTTGGCGACAACAAATGTATTGATGGAAAGATATGGACAAAAAAAAAAAAAAAAAAAAAAAAACACCCCCAGACCGGTTTGTTGGCTCTGTTTCTCCAGGAGCAGGGCGATCTGGAGAACTACCTGGCCAGCTTCCAAGAGGACATGATAGAATTCAAGCTGTCGTACGAGATGTGGCGGGTCGGCCATTGGACTGTGAGCATCCCCCATGTGAGTTGTAAATCTCTCCGGTGTGGTGCACAAGGTCCCAGCTGCTAGTTTACTGCGTGTACTGCCGCTCTGTAAAAAAAGAATGTCCTTGGAAAATGTTGTGTTAATGGTTAACACCTATTATGTGTGGCGTGTGAATAAACTGAGACTTTGTCACTGCTCAACGCACAGTGAAGAGAGCAGTGTGCCATTCGAAGCAGCAGATGTTGCATAGGTACGCCTAATCACACAGCCAAAGGTCATGGGGACCACTCGAAGGACTTGTGAGACGCTATTTAAAAACATTAAACATTTTCGTTGAAAAAAAAACCGCAAACAAAATTCAATACAGAAAAGGTGTCGTCATACAATCAAATACTTGGAGGATTCATTCTATTACAAATACCAGTGAAGCGCTTGCTCAAAAGGTTGCGGCCAATTATTTGGCCTTCGGCATTGCTGCTTGCAGCTTTCTTGAGAGCCACTCATTTCAACAACGCCACACTCGACACTGCGCTTCCTTTGGTCCTCGGCAATACACCCACCAAGTGTGAAATCAATCGGATGAACACGTTAAGAAAATCTTAAGGGCAGACACACATCACATGCAGAGGCTCCCTGTTCTATTTCATGTTTAGTTTACCTTGCTCATGAAATATCTTGTACATGTGAGTAGTTGGCTGCTGGCGCACATTCATTTTCCGGTATTATGACCTATACAACATTTCCGTTGTCGTTTAGGTTGTTGAAAAGCACACTGTGGTTGCTAATGTGGGCGAACAGCTCAGAGCGTATGTCATTATGCATATTTGTGTCTGCCTGCGGGTGTGTGTGCCTGCGGGTGTGCATGTGTCAGGTGGAAGGGGAGGAAGGAGAGCTGTACTTCACTATCCACCTGGAAGAGAGGAACAACCCTGAGAACCTCAGCTGGGACATAAGAAAGACTTACCTGCAGGTCATATATTTCCGCAACAGATGGCAGGTTAGGATCCCATTCGCGGACACTTGATTTAAATTCTGCAGACTCATTTACATTTAATGTTTTGCAGATGTTATCACAGATGCTCCATAAAATACATGCAGCATTATGCTGAATGCTTATTTTTATTAAGCTGTATTTTCCAATGAAGAGTCATGCTGCAATTAATGTATTCTGACTTGTTTGTTCACACCTGCAATGCAATATGAAGAGATTATTCCTAATTCGTGCAATTAGGAATAATCTCTTCTTTTAATTCCAGCAGAGCAGCAACAGTTTTGAAAACAAAGACTTTCATAACTTTGGGCATTTCGGGAATTTTTAGCGTGTACCACAATGGCAAATTGGATTCACATGCTGTGTCGTGTCAATTTGACACCACACTCCAATTGTAAACCATTTCCCACAAAGCGGGGGCCATTGCAGTGCAGTCAAGAACCCTCCCAGCTTCTCTCTCTCATTGGCTGTGCCGCTTTTTGTCAGGATGCCACCAGACTCCCCTCCATCACAGATCTGGAGCCAAACTCCCACCAGGAGCACAGCGCTGAGCTTGAGGAGGAAGTCAGAGCTTCCGTGGAGCTCTTCCTGCAGGTAAAACTCACCCAGAAGAAGCAAGTCCACATACACAGGATGCATACTGGATATTTCAAATGTTTTTTTTTTTTTTTTTTGCCTTGCAGGAACTGGTCTCTGATAAGCTGATAGGTCACACGCAGCCAGTGTTTCAGTTCCTGTGTCCGCTGGACAAACTGCTGAATGAGGAGGAAAATGGTGGCGGTGTGTGGGGTCTTCTGAGTGGTCTGGCCTACCTCCTGACCCCTGGACAAGAGGAAGAAGAGGAAGATGAGGTAAACCCCACCCATGTTGTTGTTTGGGGAACTGAGGAGTCACGAGTATCCTCCCAGAATGTTGGCATGCCTCACTCCATAGCAACGGCTCACAATGCAATGGGAGTTAATGTCTTTCTAACTTCCTTCTAACTCTAACTCTAAATGACATGCAGCTAAATATGAAATATGATGGAGCTAATCCCCCCCCCCACACACACACACACAGCTCATGTGGCACAATGTTTCTGTTGACAAACACTTGTGAAAAATCCTAAAGAATAATGCTTACTTAGGGAGTGATAATTCCAGAAAAGAGCCAAGCAAAACCAGTCGGCCTTGAAATGTGGGCCAAGAATAGAAAAGGTACATGTTATCATTAGCAACACGGTTGCTTGGTCAAATCCAAACCCTGCAGTCTTGATGTTCCGCCACACGAGGTGTTTAGCGATGTTGCATATTCAGTTCCAGTGCTGCTGGGACTGAGAGGCTTCATGCTCAGATTGTAATGGCTGCGTGTTATTTATAAACATTGATTGATGTTACAGACGAATCGCACGTTATGAAGTGAGAGGGTGTTTGTGTATTTGCATATTTATTCGTACATGTTTGTATGAAAAAGTAATTTGCATGGAATCTTGGCAACAGTCTCAGCCTTAATCAGTAACAGAATGTCAATCCACAAGATGTGATTGACTGTTTGCTTATTGTCAGCTTGATTTAACATGCATTTGCATTCAGTGTTAGCCACCATTTCGAATGGTGACATGCTGATAACACTAGCCTTCAGCTGGCCCTTTTATCCAAAGCAACTTGCATGTGAGTGTGAGAACAAAAAGATATCTTATAAATGATCTCATAACTAAATCAAAGATATTATTTTCCCTCTTTATTTAAAAAGGAACTTGTGAATGTGTCCAATGTCTTTCATCGATTCCACAGCGTCGCCGTCGTTTGTTGCATTGAACGTGTGCTGGTGTTTTTCGTGTCACAAGTTATTACCTTCTTCCCCTTTTTTTACAGCAGAACAGCCTCGCCGCAGACGCAAACGGCAAGGTGCTGTTCTCCCCGGGACCAGAAGCCACCGCGCTCACCGCAGAGACTCCCAGAGACACTTCCCGGATTAGGAAACACAGCAAGATCACGAGCGATGACCTCACCAGAGCTCGACTCATCGACCCTGAAACCGATCCTCCTGCGGTGGCATCCGAGGACCATTCAGAGAACAGCGGTTCAGACTCTGTTCCGAATAACGACAGTGACCAAAACAGTGCAGACCGAAGTGAAGGCTCCTCTCACCTCTTTCAGCTGGGGAGTCAGAGGACTTCCCAGCTGAACATCAGAAGAAAGGGCTTACTTGTGACCAGGTCGTATGAATCCCTACTCTCAACGAGAGAGCCCGACGAGGAAGCCCAGATGCTGAAACTATCTCAACGGTCGAGACACAATATCGCCCTGCCAGAGGACAGTGAAGCACTCCTGTCATGGAGACATGGACGCCCAAAGTGTAATAAGAGGGAGGGGCTGGCCTTAAGACTCTCTGGTGGACTCCACAGGTCTAAAGGGAAGGAGGAGTGTGCTCTGACCAGGGAGGACAATCCCCAGGCCCAGAGAAGCCAGGTCTGCAGGGAGAATCTGGAAGCCACCAAAGCCATATTTGATCTGTTGAAGGAAATTTCGGGTTTGTTCACATTGTGTTTTTTTGAAATGTCAAATCTTGATTGATATCTAATTAGCTCAAAATGATTTGATCTGATTGAGGTGATTTAAAAAGAAAAATGTTTTTATGAATGCATTGTTTTTACTTTGTCTTGCAGGCAACTCGATTCTCTTAAACATATTTGATGCCATTTTGATGCCCGTCATGCCCATCCTGAAGAAGTACGGGTCTTTCTTAATACATTGCATACGTCCACACTCACTTAACTTGTTCAGCATCGCTCTCAACTGACGTTTTGTCGCCTCTACAGGAAAGTGAACAGCTTCCTGAGCAAGATGAACCCGACAGAATCGCAAATGGCGTCCTACATAGACAACATGTGTGACAAGCAGTGGCCGGCGGGCACGGCCACACGCCCCGCGACCCAACGCACGGCCGAGGAGAAACACGAGACCCGGGAGCGAGCGCATCAACTCATCAACGCTAAATGTACGCCCTCCTCCTCCTCCTCCTCCTCCTCCTCCTCGCGCCGAGACACGGCGAGCGGCGCAGCGTTCTGTCACCGGTTGCCTCTTGATGTACGACCGACGAGCGTTTTATCCGTGTTTGATTTTGTTTTCTGCTCTTGACCCAGTTTCCAGCTATCTCATCCTGAAGAAGACGGATGTCGAGAACGTTTTTAGACTTTTCCAGGACGGCGAGGAAAACAAGAAGTTGGTGTATGTGAGTATCTGAAACAGAGGTATATTTGAGGGATGCCAACTGTCATGTCCTGGCCTGCGCCTTGTTCGTCACTTTTGATCTGTTGTGGCCCCTCTGCTTCATAAGAAACATGCGCGTGCGCGGGGATCATGACGAAATCTCAATTGCTTTCTTTTGCTCTCTGACAGATGCTTCTTTCGTTTTTACTGAAAGAGTTTTTACCACATGAGGACGCCCTGAATGTGAGCTCTGTTTACCTGCAGAGAGTAAACAACAACAACAACAACCATAACAACAGCAGTAGCAGCAGCAGCCGCAGCAACTGATTTGTGAAGTATACAGTTGTTTTTTTTTCCCTCAGGTGCCAACTCTACTTTGGGACTTTTTAGAACAATCTAATATTTATTAAAAAGTTGTTCAGTACAATTACTTTTGTGGCTTAATTATGCTGTTGAATCCTTTTATTCTTCCTTTTTACCTCATATGCCTTTTTTAAATATAACGGAATTGTGATATTTTTTTTATCTTGTGATGTGCGTGTGTACATGGTTTCACTCACCAAATCCACAATAATGTGAATTCTTTTTCGATTTAGTTGGGAAATGAAATGCCGGATGCGTGATGATAAGTCCTTGTTAAATCAAGGTTGGTGCTTTTATACTGACCTGTATGGATTTCACTCGGGGGGGGTTGGGCTCCTTTGGGACCCCTTAACAAAAATACAATCTCACAAAAAAAATATTGAAGCACTTGAAAGGGGAGAATGTTAATGAATTAGGTCACTTTGTTTTGTGTTGCATCGGTTCCAGATTTCATAATGCTCAATATTCTAATGATATGTGACACTCCTGTTTAAGGATTTTAATTTAACAGAAAATGTCCAATATTTAAATAAACAATTGATTTTCCTAAGTTATACTCAAACCTTTTGTCAGATATGCTTTGTGTGTATTTATTGGATGGTAGAAAAATGTAAATTCTACATTGATATTATGTAAATTATTTGCTTGTGCAGGCAGCCTTGCTCCTCTATTACATACAGCAAGTATAGAGGATCAAAGAGGTTTCATCCAAGGTAAACCTAATTATATCATAAGGGAGCTTCTAGTAAGTGTGATAAATGGGTATACGTACTGTAATAGTCAGCCTTTTTATGTTTGTGTGCGTGTGCGTGGTTTGCTTCAAAGCCAAAAGGTACTGGGTTTGACCCTCAATGTCCACAGCCTTGTAAACATCCTTGAGCAAGTTACCTGTTCCTTAATGACGCTTATCAGTCATGTATCTTCAATGTGTAACCCTTTAATCAAAACGGTAATAACCATTTAAATAACTAACGTTCACAAGAACTTAAACTGTAAACAACAAACACATCCAGGACGTTTCATAACTTTGAAATGTAGCATTGGCATAACATATCCAGACCAAGTTACTGATGGAATGTGAGGTGTAATTTTGGTTTACAACCAGAATTGAATGTGAAGACAACGTTATGCACTTTAGCCAGTCCTATGGTTAACCCTACTGTTGGGGTTTCTCCACACCGACAGGTGGCGGTATTCATCATTAACTCGCCTCGGCTCCTTTCAGAAATTCAAAATGGCTGCGCCCTTAGTGGTTCTGTCAACAGCGTGAAAGTCCAGATCAAGTCGCAGGTACGATAATCTAGCGGTATATCAGTCTTTATCAACAATACTTAATGGATGATACTAAACATGGATATGCGAACCGTGTCAATTTCGTTACAGTAATTCGACAGTTGC
>OMKI01004683.1:2735-15218 GCA_900302315.1 Phycis blennoides
ATCAATGTGATTAGGAGTGATCATTAGATTAGAGAGGCATTCGGCAGGCGAGTTCAGCAATTTACTGTGAGCTTACTATTTTGGGTTATGCATTCTTCCACAAAAATCACATCTCTCTCGCCCTCATTGCCAGGGAACAGAAAAAGACACAGCGAGCATTTATTGTAGCAGAACATGCACAAAAAAAAGTCCTTCTGAACTAGACCACATCAATGCTTATTGGGTAAACGTCTACAAGATGCTTCTTAGAAAAGTGCATTCAGCATTAAGAACGAATAACTAATAACTAATAACAAAAAAAAGATCACATTTCTGTGATGGAACAACATGATGTTACGTGTAAACCTCATTGGGTGCTATGGCAACGGCTTTTATTGTGGTGATGAACGTCATCCTCTGCCAACGAGACGCAGTCATAATTAAAAGGTAGGCATTTGACGCAGGCACCTGATACGACGGCTACTTCTTCATACTCAGCAGGGCAGGGTTTATGTTTAACCATTCTTCTGCTTCGAAAGTCCAATAAACCATTGTGTGTGCCACGTGCCACTCTCCACCCAGTGTTTATCCCAGGGCTGCAGAACCACATTAAGCGGTTTGTTTTTCCCGTTTCTGGAGGTTGCTTCCTCTATCTATTCTTTTAATTGCAGTGGATGAGTACAGTAATATTGTGCGAAATGTTTTCACAAAGGAACTGATCGCTCTGTCAAACGCACGATTTCCGGGTTGTGTGGGTAATAAACCAAAACAAAAGTATGTTGTTTTTTTTTTTTATATGCTGTGTTGAAAAAAACCCAATGCACACTTGAATCCAGGAAGTAAGAGACATCCCTGACCTGACACTTAGCTGACCCTCACATGACCCATCGTTGCCAAAAACAGACCTAGATCGGATAATAATTGCTTTTCTTTGAAGTCAGATTGTTGAGTGTGGTTTTAACACCACTAGCTTCTTGCCATCTGTAGACAACAGAAAGTATGGATGTGGTCTTATTATTAAAATAACACAAACCTTAGACTGGCATTACAACAGTTTGAAGGAGGACCAATAACAATAAAGTGTAGCTTTATTTCAGGTATTACTGTGTACTGACAGGGGATGCACTCCTGACAACGCGACACACACACACACACACACACACACACACACACTCACACACACACACACACACACACACACACACACACACACACACACACACACACACACACACACACACACACACACACACACACACACACACACACAAGCATGCACGGACACACCTCAGAGTGCAACTACTATGTGTGCAAAGTCTGACACTCTTTTTGTGTCACTCAGACTCACTCAGAGTATTTTTCGTTGATTGATTCGAGTCAAACTGGACAGATCCAATTTTGTATGGAGTGTGTATTTGTGATATGATAGAAAGCGAGCACTGCTGTGATTGATTTTTTTGCAAGTCGTGACCCACTTTTGATGTGTTTGTGTGTGTGTGTTTTTTCCTGTGTACGTGTGTGTATCCACACGAGAGAATGCACGTCTTGCATGTCCTGTCCGGCCACATACTACCACAAGCACCTTCAGAGTTGATTACGCCCCCCCCCTCCCCTCCCACCACCACCACCACCACCACCACCCCACACACATCCGTGTTCATAGTGGCAGATAACATCGCCAGATTGGTGTCAGACGCTGGTCAGCCTGAGCAGTGTGGCCAAGGCTGATAAGCCAACCGTTCTTTGTCCACAACTTTCAATCAGAACATACCATGGAGTCGGTTTCAATCTGTCTGCCTTGCCCTGTCACACAAGTCCTTCAATTGTAATCGTCAACTATTATTCGGCCAAAGTGTTTGACCCGGTTATTCCCAACCTGATATTATCCTTAATTCATGTGTTCAGCAGTGTGTACGAGTAAAGTTTAGGCTATCATTAACTGTAAAACAATACTTTAATTTGCTTCTGAATACAACAAAGACATCTGTGTTTCTTTTAGTACTTCTAATTTAATCTTCTGACACTAGATTATTCACTCCGCTGAATTTTTTAACTAGACTAAACTGGGTTATACTGACAATACGTATATTATTCAAACTCTACAACAAGTTCCAATGGAGTTAACTTGTTGCTAAAATAATAATAAAATCTTAGCCTTAGTAGTGTGGGCCTACTAGTAGTACTAGTAGTAGTAGCACTAGTAATAGAGTAGTAATCGTAGTAGTGGGACACAGATAGCTTGAACTGGTTTGGCAGGGAGAATAGCCTAAATGCAATTGGAAAACAGTTGTATTTTGAACATATCCTACGTTCTCGGGCAACATACAAGTGACAACATGTCATTAACCCCGACGGGCTCCATTGCATCCCACCCCCAGAAGCAGACAACTGTACACATTGACGAATAACTAAGACCTCCCAATGGTGATCGTTGACAAGTCTGTCAATACAGTCAAGTTAAGGTTTTCAACGTCTACAACACGCATTCACCAAATCCACATACAGCAGACAGCACGGGGCGCTGAACGGTTCCCAGTTCTTCTAACCCTGGCTCAAAATGTGTGGTGAACGAGGACGAAGAACTCACCAGCTTTTCTTCCACTTTCCCCCCTTTATACGTTCCTCTTTTCCGACGAGCGACTGCGCGAAACACTTAAAAAACTTGACTTCCTCTAGCGGGACACCTACGGCTTTTCGGTAGACAAGTTGTTTTAACTGAGTAATTAACTTCATGAGAAGCGAGTCTTAACTTTTCTCTTTTGCACTCCGTTCCTGCGCCTCCTGCCGCCCCTCCGCGGTCACCAAACAAGCCACTTCCGCGAACAAACGGCGACGTCATCTGGCACATTGGCGGCGGTTTGTTTGCTTGGCCCACTTTGCACCTGGCGGATGACTCCCCTCTCTCTTGCGTAAAAGTGTAAATTCTCGGATACCACGACACTACCAAGAACAAATGAACAATTGTATGGAGGGGGTTGGGGGGGTGAGAGGGGTATCGTGTGAGACAGAGGGTCTCACACTATGTAAACGAACTAAAAAACGAATGAGGGTCAACAAGTGTGTCAAATAACGGGAAACATTTTCTTGGCACGGTGTGAATCGCCGTCCTTTCTGGTCTCAGTAGACACGCTTCATTCAGTGGCACACACGAGTTGAGAATGGACCCTAGTGCATCCAGTTACCACTGAAATATGGGGTATTGTGTCGCCGGCATATTCGTTGAATTACACATTAAAATACATCGAGACAAGTAATCACTTCTATAATTGCCATCGGTTCTATGACCAGCAGAGGCAGGCTTGAGGCATTCTCCATCAGACCCGAGAAGAAGAAGTGTCTGAGCATCCAGGAAGACCCTCTGTTTCCGTTCGTGCGGCTCTACGAGCATGCCGATCATCGGCAATATAACCATTTACCCATGTGTTTAGTGTCTTAGAAACGGAGTATATGGTGTTCATAATCACTTATTTTACCAGAGCGATGGAGAGGCTGGCATACTTCCGTGAAGCTCGAAGGCGTGGTTACGTGCCGACCCACCCCCACAGTGTAGCATGGCGTCTGTGATTGGCTTGGGTCGCTGTACCCATGAGGCGGTGGTTTGTTGCGCAAGGACGACATATGCAGTTCAAGGGGTAAGCTGTGGAAAACATTTAAGCGCTTTGCTTGAATTGAATGCAACAACCGTGTTGTTATATTGTGGACAATTGTATGCGTTATTAGGAGGTAGTACTAAACGTACACAGTCATCCGAACACCGCTTTATGTCAGTGCACTGCAGAAGTCGTTGTTTCTACACTTGTAACGTAGCTTGTCAGCTTCAAGTAGGTTACTTTTCTTGAAGATGTGGCTACCATTTGTGTGTTTGCTGATTCCGATTTTTCTCATCATCCGAGTTAGTTGTGCCTTGCCCTTTTCTAAGCAAACGATGCATGTCGTTTGTCGTTTTGCAATTTTGTTTATCGTCTTATATATAGGTTATAGGTGAACAGCGCACACTTAGCCTTGCGCGTGCAGTCTAGTCGAGTCACCTTTCTGGGTCGTTTGAGTTTTATCCTACAATGTGCCTCGGTCCCCCGTTTACAAAAGTCTGGTGTCTTGCATGAGGATCTGCCTTCATCGCTGCCTTACGTTACAACATCGAACATTCATCATGAAACAAGAGAGAAGAACTTCCAATGTAAACACACGCATAGTATAATGTACGTCAATATTTCACTATGTATTTGGTTACAATGAAATGTTCCTCTCATGACATGACATGACAATGTAAACAAATGCATACATACTGTACATAGTATAATGTACACCAACATGGCCTAGTTCACTGTAGCTTGGCTGGTAAATGGCAGCCCGACACTAATAACAGTATAATATGAGGTTTAGACTTTTTTTTAATGCTAAGACGTGACCAATAGAGCAACATACAATACTAAAATATACAAGTTTATGAGTGTTTGAGTCATAGTGTGAGCTTTGAGTGTTTCTTTGTACTTTTCGTTTTGGGTTATGTATAATTTTGGGTCCTACCAGTAGATGCAGGCAGTTGCCAAGCTGAGCAGAGCAGTGGTGCGTATGAGGAGAGTGGCAGCTCAGGTCACCAAGGCAACCATGACAGACTGTCACCATGACATCCGTCCGTACTCAACTGCAAATAGTGATGAAGATGGATCTACCACTGCAGCCATCCTCATCATCGGTGACGAAATACTCAAGGTGAGTTGATGCACACAGTTTGAAGTAATTTAGCAGACACCTTTTTTTTTTATACATGTTACATGTGAGCTGATGGGAGTTAAGACAACTGGCCTTTTCCATAATAGTATAATGGCCTGGCTTAACTCGGTTTGACTTGGCATGGCAGCTTTGCATCTCTATTACAACAGGGCTAATAGAGAAGGTGTGTCTTTAACTGAAGAATCACTTGTCAAAATCTAAATTTGATTAATTCGTTTAAATTCGTTTAAATTTGAAAGTAACATTTAATATTTGTTTTTTGTTTCAAACAGACGGAACACACAGAATTATATCCACAATGATGAATTTAGTTTGACTAATCTTAAATAATGTAATTGAGAGATGATTTTTTTCAGATTAGTCTTGTCACATGGACAGTGTTTCACATATTTTCCAGAGTGCCACCTGATGTCCTTGATAACTCACCATGTTGAATATCAAAATCAGTGATCTAACAGTGTGAAATATTATCCAATGTCCAGTCTCTTAGACCAAGACCAAGGTTGGAATTAAATCTCTCCTTTTTCAACATGCTTTGATGTTTAGCAAGGGAATATCATCCAACTAATCACTCTGGTGCACTTCTATCTAAACCTTCATTGCCCCTTGTTAAGTAGGCTTCTATTGTTATAGGAATGAACTAATAATAATAACAAAGGAAGTTGTTGAGCACATCTAGCCATACTCTGCTTGCATGGTGATGCAGCAAGCAGGGCTTACGTCACCACAGCCTGCGAGGTGGTGGGTGGGTGTCCTGCCCTGGAGATGGGCCGTCTCAGTCACAATCCGGCACGTTTTAAATTGGTAAAGGAAACGCAAATCAGCTCACCGTTTGACTCGGCGTGGCCAAAAGTGGCAAAGGAAAAGAGCCAATACTGTGCAGGGCCATTGGCGTTTGAACCAAAAACCCTTGGGCTGGGAGACAAAAATCCTAACCAAGTAAAGCCAAATACAATGTGAATTGTATTTTTTGTATTTGTCAATTTGTTGTATGCATATACTGTATATATAATGTATGTATGTCAAAGTGAACTTTAAACTTTCAATCATACCATGCAATTAGTGCAAGTAATTATACAGAGGATCAAAATTGCGTATCTCCAAACTTCAAATGATAACAGACAACATATAACATAACAAATAACATATAACAGTGCAATAACAAAATAGTCCAAAATATACACCCAGACAGACAGTGGGCGTATACATTTTACAGCATAGGAAGTAGAACATTCACAGTGACAGTGTGTGTGTGTGTGTGTGTGTGTGTGTGTGTGTGTGTGTGTTTGGTAGTACCGAGATGACTTTAAGTCTCACTCCCGATATCTTCCAGGGTCACACAGTGGACACCAACAGTGCCTTCCTGACCCGCGCGCTGCGGAAGCTGGGGGTGTCCGTGCAGCGCATCACCGTGGTTCCAGACGTCCAGGAGGTCATCGCCAAAGAGGTGGCCCTGCTCTCCCCGCAGTACACCCACCTGCTCACCTCGGGGGGCATAGGCCCCACACACGACGACGTGACGTTCGAGGGTGTCGCCATGGCATTCCAGGAGGAGGTCGTTCTCCACCCAGAGCTGGCGAGGCTGGTGACGGAGTTCTTTGGGGCGGTGGACAAGGAGAGCGGCGCCATGAAGCTGGCCATGGTGCCGCGCTCGGCCAAGCTGAACTACGGGGTGGATCCCCAGACGAGGCAACCACTTCGCTATCCACTCGTGAGTTCCTTCCTGTACAATTTACGTTAGCCAAGCCCTGTTGTAGTGAAATGCTGTGATACCAATTCTTATTTTGGATCAGGCGCGTAGCCACATAAGGGCCAATGTGGGCCAGTGCCACTATGATTGACAGCTGGCCCACCCTATCAGAAGTGCCCGGCATTAACTTGAAATTCAAGGAACGAAAAAATAGCTGCGCTATTATTTGCTACAAATGTCAAAACAAACGTCATTGGCGTCATTTTTTAAGAAACCAAGTTTAGATTTTACCACTACAGAAAGGACCAATGCCGACAACGATGACTCGGTCTGGTTGCGTTCAACCTCGTCCACCTCCACACCTACCTCCAGTCCTTGTCGTTCAGCTCTCTCCATGCCTCAATCGCCTACAACCTTGGCGTACGTGTTTTTGTTCATATTTAGCACATGCAGGCTACTTTATATGGTTCTCTTCTCCATGGTCTTGTCTAGCTATTTGACGAGTCTTTATGTTCGATTTTAAAATCACATGCATGCATGCATGTATGTTGTGCCTTAAATCCCCCAGGGGATGAATAGTATGAAAGTGTAATCTATTTATCAATGTAGCCTATTATTGTTTGCCATTAATCGTCTGATCTGTGATGAAATCATGTGTTGTTTAATGTTGGGATAATTGCTGTCGGCATACTGCCTATATCGGAATAAAAATAAAGAAAAATAGTGGCCCACCCTACTTTGCTAAAGTCCACCCTGTTGAAAAGTCCTGGCTACGCCACTGTTTTGGATGGTGTTCTTAAGATTTTAGTTGAATGCAATGCTGGTTTAAAAGATGCATTGCAATATTTTTTTCAACATCTAACTTTCGGATGAGTTGGGAGTTTTCTAACATCACCACCCTCCCAATAATGTGTAGGAAGCCAGGGATTAACTCACGGTGATTGTCCTCCACAGGTCAGTGTGCGTAATGTGTACATCTTTCCTGGCATCCCCTCTCTGTTGGAAAGAGCCTTCAGTGGAGTGGAGCAGCTGTTTGCAGGCTCAGGGACCAGCTTTCACACACGAGAGGTACCTCCATCCACCACACGCCCTGCTTTTAAAGGGGAGCCAAACTCCAAACACCTCTTGCCCATTGTACACTACATTAGATGAACCCCTCTCTGGGTTCAACACATTATACCTACACAGTTCACCTTCTCAGAAAAAAAAAACTCACTCATAACACTAATGATGAGCATGCTACTTTTTTGTACCAGGGCACTGTTGGGCCTCTTTGCTCTACCATCACACACCATCACAGAACACCTTACCATACATACTGAATCACAGGGCCAGTCCCTGCCCTGCCACTGCAAGCATCCCATGCTTGCACATCCCTCAGTACATTCATGTGGACTTTTTTTTTGTTGTCCATATGATTCAGGCAGGTTTTCCTTTTTTTGCCAGCCTGTTTATGTTTTATGTTGTGTGTGATGTCTTGTAAGCTACTGGGACTGCTACTTGAATGTCCCCACGGGGATCAATAAAGTATCTATCTATCTATCTATCTATGTAAGTGACTGTGCGGTCGTGTCAGGTGTTTGTGGACGCGGAGGAGGCGGACATCGCCCCGGCGCTGGGCCGGTTGCAGGCGAGCTGGGGCCGCCGGGTGGCTTTGGGCTCCTACCCGGACTGGCTGAGCAACTACCACCGGGTCAAGCTGGTCCTGGACTCCAACAGCCAGGAGGGGGTGGACCAAGCCAGGGTGCAGCTGCTGGAGGCGCTCCCCGAGGGCAGCGTGGTGCCCCTGGTCACCGACCCCGTGACCATCGCTACACCCGAGGTGTACACGTTGGCCAACAGTGGTGAGCGTGGACACCTCTTTGCTCAGGAGTGTCCTCGTCACGCTCTTACAGCCAGGGCCATGTTCCGATATCCATACTTCATGAGTACACTTAAACGTAGTGCACTATCCATACTCGCCAAGTGTGCAGATTTTCAGATAGTGTTAGCGTTGTTCCAAATGGTGCGCTATCGGCCGCACGGTCGCGTCACCCGCCAAACACACGTGCCCACTGACGTCTAGCCGTTTTCGAACTGAGCGTGGCTCAGCCTGGCTCCGCCTCTTCGGCGACGTAGCTAAGATGGCTGTCGTTGAGTACGGATAGTGTACACCGTTGCATACTGTGCGTACTAACCGTTTTGAGGGCAACATCCTGGTCCTTTGAGTACACTTCTTTTCGCCGCAATCGTAATCGGAACACCCTACGTACTCAAACTAAGTACACTAAGTACATTCAGTATGGATATCGGAACACAGCCCTGGTCATTGACTGGATGACCTTAAAGTTCATGAACAGAATATGAAGGATTTTGATTGGGATTATTGTAGAGTTTATTATCCATATATATGTGTGTGTATATAAATATTAAATATTAAAATACATTTTCATTGATTTCCAAAGAAGGCATACTCTGTAATAACAATTTGTTGACAAAAGGTGTATTTGAAGCAGCAAAGAGCAATACTGTGGCTATGTAAATGCTCCACTCCTTAAGGCACGCCGCTTGGGGATAAAGTGCTGTCTGCTTTGAAGACGATGGAGACGGCGCTGGAGCAGTACTCTGTAGAGGAGATCTGCGTCGGCTTCAATGGAGGGAAGGACTGCACAGCACTGCTTCACCTGTACTACGCTGCTCTGAAACGGTAAGGCGGGAGGGAAGACAACCCTGGCAATGAGATATGAGAGGGATACGTGTTAAATAAAGGCTCTAACTACTTGGGCAGAGTGGAGATGAGAGGGGTATTTCAACACAGAATTAAGAGCCTGAAGGACAGACTACCAAGTCAGAGACATGAAGGCCACGGGCACAGAAGGAAAGATCAAGTGCATTACTGCCACTGTTTGCAATTTTCTTGAGTAGTCATCTGAAGCCAGTAATTGATAGTAAAGCATTGGAAGAAGGTCTTAGACATGAAGGATAAATTCCCCGTTGAAGATCAGAAACAAATTCACAGGTGCTCAGTTCCATTGACCCTTTAGCTGTCAAAATGTATGGTTTGTATAAAGTATTATTGGTGAGAAGTAGGCATTAGAATGCACACCGCAACAATTTTCTTGCCCTGTGTGCTTGAGGCCCAAGCTGGTTAGGTTGAGTCGTTTGATGTCAATAGGCAGTGATGCATAATGGGCTTAACTCAGTTTCTCTTAGCCTATCAGCCATTTTCTAGAACCAGATCATCGACCTAACGCATCTCAGCAGAGACAGATCGTAGAACAAATGAATAAAGTCATTTTAAGAACCTTGCCACTGTTGGCCGTGATTACTTAAGGGATTCACAAGTTGATTACTTGCCTCTGAAACACAGTTGGTCAGAGTATTAATAATAAGATTGCTGCCAGAGCAAGTACCTTCGCATGCGCTAATTAACAGGTATAAGGCAAGGAGAGGACAGGGTGTTAATAGGATGCGCTTGTTTTTGCCTGGCTGCCGACAGCTGAGACAGGTCTACATTAAATAAGGTTGTTAGCATTTACACTTTGTGGGTAGCAATGACTGCAGTGTTACACAGGTGCTTTCAAGTCTCCGTAGCGGGCAGGATACTTAGCTGGCGAGACAACATTAGCCACCCTCATTACATGAGTTGTTGGCTTCCTAATCAGCTGCAATCCATCATACCCCACTTCCAGTGTTATTAGGCCCCACCACAAGCATCGGTGCACGCTCCCTGAAAAAAGCTAGCACCAAGTAGGTGGATGGCTAGCACGCTAGGTTGACTGATACTTCAAAAAAGTGCACCAGCCAATGGTTAGAGGTGGAGCATGTTGTTTTTAAACTTTAGTAGTAGTGGGCCCATTGTTTCCATTACAAAGTCACACCCTCTCAGCTATGGTAGTTGCCCTTGGTAAGTAGTACACATATTTGGTGGTGACGTGAATAACAATGACGCAAAAGTTAGTACTACTCTAGTATTTTTTGCCATGCATTTGAGAAACACAGCTGAAAGGAAGTCTGAGATAAAAGACACCACAACAAGTTTTTACTGTTCTTTTCCTCCCCTTGTTTACATGTATTCAGTAGACACTGGAACGATTCTATTTTTACATCTTCCCTCTGTATTCTTGTGTTTGTTTTTCCCCTACCCTCCCCCTCCAGGAAGTATCCGGATGGTAAAGACAAGGTGAAGGCTCTGTACATTCGGATCGTTTCTCCATTCCCAGAAATGGAGAGATTTCTTCAAGACACAATCAAGAGGTCAGATGTTGCTCTTTAAAGATTCAGATTCATTGCTCCCATTTCAGGACAGGGACAATTTGTATTGTCACATCTTTTGTCACATCCCACAGATATGACCTGGAGCTGTTCTCTGTCGAGGGGAGCATTCGGCAGGCGCTCAGCGAGGTGCAGGAGAGGAGGCCGGCCCTGAGAGCCGTGCTCATGGGGACCAGGAGGAGTGACCCTTACTCCCACACACTCACGGCCATGTGTCCAACGGACCCGGGCTGGCCCGACTACATGAGGGTGAACCCATTGCTGGTGGGACGCCTGCACTTCAAACATACATAACCTACTATTTCCTATTTTCCAAAGCCACTTACAGTATAAATACAGTGCATGATATTAATGAGCTGGTAGGGGTTAAGGCATCTTGCTCAAGGATGCCTACAGGTGGACTGTGGACATTGGGGATCGAACTCAGTACATTTCAGATTGGAGTCTGAGATGTACACCCTAGCCACTACACCGTCCTGCCCCATACAAAGTGATGTTAGTCGTCCTGTGCTAATCCTCCTTCGTTTGACAGTCGTTCCATCGTTGTTCTCCGCAGGATTGGACGTACCATGACATTTGGTCGTTCTTGAGGACACTATACGTCCCCTACTGTGTCCTCTATGATAAAGGGTAAGAACGTGCCACGATGTCAATTTGTCTTGGCTTTCAACCCCCTCCACTGGATTTGTGGATTTGATTCACTGTAAACCCCTATCTCGCTCCCCAACAGGTACACGTCATTGGGCAGTATGGATAACACCTCTCGGAACAAGTCGCTGCAGAGTGTTGACGCCAGGGGCGTCACGCGCTACAGGCCCGCCTACCTGCTGGAGAACGAAGAAGAGGAACGCAACTCACGCGCCTGACGCTTTGTCTGGGATAGCGTCTGCCCTCAACCTACCGGCGGTCTGTAATGCAAGGCAGATGGAGGACAATGACATGATGGGATATGACTGAATGATTCATATGTTGGAAGATGCAACTACTGTCCAGTGTGTGCTTCTCTGTGTGTGTGTGTGTGTGTGTGCATTCAGTTCCATTATGTGTACCTGGATACTTGGGATTTATTTTTTAAATTATGGCTCCATCCATGTGTTTAATAAAATATGACATGTTTCATCATTCTGCTTCAATTGTATTTTCCCATTCATTTCAAGTACCAAGTAGACGGGGAGATACATCCGTCGACATTGTAAATAGTCTCTCCAACACTTCTTAATTGGAATACTATTCAAAATGTGTAATGGTGCAGTTAGCAGTGTTAGCCTCAAGGGAGCGTTGTTCTCACGTTTTCCATTAAGGACCGCGATTACAATGAGTTGTGTTCTCTGTTTTTTAAACATGATTGAATCCACAAGTGATCGATCTCCTCTCTGCCTAACTGCAGATTAGTCAACGCCCCGGTGCAAAGATCGATAAGGCCCTATCTAATAAAAATGGTTGCTCGTGCATGGTCCGCGCACACTAACAATTACCCACAGCCAAGTGTCCAAGCTTGAAGCATATTTAAGAATCTTAATGTAAAAATATAGCCTACCTGTTTATTTAGATAAAAGGATAAGCGCGAAACCCTAAATTCAGCGTTACGACCAACACTCTTCTTGGGATTTATTTTAATTGTTAGTATGTTTTTATTTGCAATCTGCAAAGTGCGTTTGTCAAGGGTTTTCGGCCACCGTTTATTTTATGAATGTTTTATTTCAGTCAGATCACAAAACGGAGCATTGAATATTAGCCCCATAAGCGTAATTGTACCCTATTGAGCACGGGCTAATGGTAGCTCATTATGAAAGCGGCGTTATAGACCACAAATCGTTCCTAGGCCT
>OMKI01004688.1:0-15879 GCA_900302315.1 Phycis blennoides
AAATGCACTGATTGTAAGTCGCTTTGGACAAAAGCGTCTGCTAAATGCCCAAAATGCCAACATTGTCTTGTTATTGCTCTTGTCCTGTTCTTATTCATCTCGCTCCGGGGACTGTTAATTGCATACACAATACAGCTAATAGGAATCATAACAGTGTTTTAATTGTCTGTTATTCCTTGTTACCGGCAGAAAAAGTGGTTTATGAGGAAATACAAATCGTCCACCCCACCGCCACGGAGCTGACGGTTCACCCAGGTGGGCTCCTAAACTTGGGAAAGCAGATGGGAAATGTATATATGATGAAACATTCTTGAGAAGTTTCTGTAATGGACCTGCCATGTTCCGTACATGATTCTACCTCATTCTGCCTCATTCTGCCTCATGATCAATGAAAACATCAGAATTTCTTCTTAGTTAGTCACTGGGATGTTATTACAGGCAGCTGTTGGTTTAGCTGAAACCAGTCCGTGGGGAAACAGATGCAACACATTTCTAAGAAAAAGAGGGAGTTCTGCTCTCACCGCACGAAGAACCAGAACTGCTGTTCTCCATAAACAGTGAGTCATCCTGAGTTTCATCCCCAGGTTCCCCGCTGGAGATCAAGTGTGTGGCCTTCTTTGGGACCAACATCAAGACGGGCTGTCAGGTTTGGTGGGAAAAGAACCAGAGTATGTCGTGGATGGAGGGCTACCTCCAGACTTTCTCCTGGTGAGGATGGATGAATTTATCTTTACACAGCTTCAACCTCTACCTCCCCTTCACTTCCTCCACCCACTGTCGATTATGGCCTCCATTTTCCCTCCACCTCCCCTCCACTATCTCCACCTCCCTTCCACCCCCCCCCCCCCTCCACCACTACCTCCACCTCCCCTCCACCTCCCCTTCATTACCCCCACCTCCCCTCCACTACGTCCACCTGTCCTCCACTATGACAGCCACCTCCTTTCTACTACCACCTCCACCTGTTCTCCATTACCACCTCCAGCTCCCCTCCACTACCACCTCCACCTTCCACCCACTACCGCTTCCACTACCCCCTCCACCCTTTTTCTCTGTTTTGGCCTTTCATATGAACAAAGCCAACACTTTCCACCAACAAAAACAGGGCTACTGCTACTTCCATTACTACTAATTATAATATTTAACTCAAACATACTTATGATGATAATTCTAATCATTATAATAAAAAATATCTCTGTCCGTCTTGTGTTGCTGCAGGGAGATGGAGGAACCCTCTAAGAAGAGCTTCTTCTCCGCCACCCTGACTATTTACGAGGTCCAGGAGTCTGACCTCCACACCTCCTTCAGGTGTGGGGCCACCAACCACGTAGAAACCAGATACCACACTCTCAGCCTCAAGTCTACAGGTCCGTTGAGATCACCAGGGTTCACTCTATCTGTATAAATAACACAACACATTAAATAGAGAGAGGAAACCGCTGTTAATCCTCCTTCCTTACCTGCACTCAGAATCGAGGACCTACCTGGTGGTTGCATTGGTGTGTGTCGCCATTGTGTTCCTGTTAGCCGCCCTCGCCATCAAATGCTTTGCTGTGGACCTGGTTCTGTTTTCCAGAAGGTTCCTGAGGTGTGCCAAGGCCAGCAACGGTGAGCACATCACAATGTTTCAATTGTCTTCCAGAGGTGCTTAAAGAAGGGGCTAGAGGCGTTTATGTATATTCTAAAGGTGTGAAGCGTGTTCTCTAAAGTGTGCTAGAGGCATGTTTAAATTAGGTTCTAGAGGCTTAAAGTGTGAAATAGAGATGCTTAAAGTAGACTTTAGAGGTGTAACATCAACCCTCCTAACTGCTGCATGTGCCAGACGGGCTGCGGTACGACGTCTACGTGGTGCACCACCACTCCCAGGGGGAGAGTGAGCTGCTCCTGGACCGCTTCCTCTCCCAGGCCCTGCCCCTGGTGCTGGAGCAGAAGTGCGGCTACAGGGTCTTGGTCCACGGCCGCGACGACACAACCAGAGAAGGTCTCCAGTTTGATGTCCGCATCACATTACCTGTACACACATGCGCAACGTTGACAATGTTGATTATGAGCTCACCGAATGCACCGAATAACAAACCCAACAAAAGGATAATAGTTCAGCTTATAGTTGAGCGGCCTGATGAATAATTGTATGGTAAGGTGAAAATAGAAAATAAACATCTCAATAAATGGGAAGAGCAGGAATGATGACATGCAGATATATATATTTGTGTGTCATTCAACAGTCTAGCTATGATGTTGTCACACATAGGCTCTAGATATCTGTTTCATGAGGATGAAAGAAGTATTACAGTATTGAAGTATCTGTGTGGTTAGTCATAATCACTAGTACACATCCTTCTCCAGATGCTTGTCTGATTGGCATCCCTCCACTAACTGACCTGTTTACTATTAGTACTACGGCTAGTACTAGTGCTCCTACTGCAACTACAGTAGTACTACTGTTACTACTGATCCTTCTACTCAAACATGAACTACTTCCTGTTTGTACTACTGAGTATGACTATGACTATGAGTATGAGTATGAGTACCCACTTGTTCAGAGTTCATCTGAACCCTGCATAACCTTACCCTCATGCACTTGTTTGTTGTACGTCTTGGCACTTTAACTGCGCTTTGTAAGTTAGCACTTTGATCGCACTTGGTAACTTGGCACTTAGTCAGAGATGTTGTATACTGGCAATGGTTGATCTAGCAATTGAAATGCTTGAAACTTGTTCTGGTGACTTTCTTACTGTATTAGCTGCAATGAAATGTTGTACCCTCTTATGACAAATGTACTCTTTGTAAGTCGCTTTGGATAAAAGCGTCTGCCAAATGCCCTAAATGTAAATGTAAATGTAAGTACTCTCACCATAAGTATTACAACTACAACTGCTAGCATTTGTGTCTTACTGATTACAAACCTTCATGGGAATTAGTGAAATTGCCAGTTTCTTTCATGTTTCATTCATGTGTATTCCGACCAACAGCAGGCAGCGGTGTATTGGTGGGCTGTGGAAAAGGTTAAATGAGTTCACCTACGCAGCAATCAAAACCAAATGTGGCGCTGCGATTTGGCTGCTAACCTGCCATTTTGACCTTGAGAGCATGCCTATTTCAATTTAGTTCAGGTGGAGGAGCTAGTTCTTCTAATACTACTCCTCCTACTACTAACTGGTTACTCGTCCTCCAGATCGGTTGGAGCAGATTGTGGATCGGGTGAGGCTGAGCAGGAGACTGATGGTGGTGCTCACTCCGGGGTCGGAGGTCAACCAGACCCTAGGCTCCTCCCACAGCAGCCCTGTAGGGGTTGATGTTGACTGGCAGGTAGGTCCTTGCACACGTGCACCCCCGCTCCCCGCTCCACAACTCTCTGCTGAGTCTGTGTGTGTGTGTGTGTTCAGGTAGGGCTCCGCCAGGCCTTGGACCAGGAGATGGGGGTGATCCTGGTCCAACTGGGCGAGGTGGGGCCCCAGGGCTACACCCATCTCTGCCCCACTCTGCAGCGTCTCCTCCAAAAGCATGTTCCCCTCTACTGGCGGGAGGACTTGTCAGACGCTGCCCACTGGAACTCCCCTTTCTGGAAGCGGGTGCGCTGCGCGATGCCCATGACGTCTGCCAAATCCTATTCTTCTTCTGTGTAGTGAGGCTGCATTCAACTCTCTCTCTCACTCTCTCACACACACACTATCTCTCTCTCTATCTCTCTCTCTCTCATGATGAGATGTTATTGATTAATTCATTAATTGTTAAGTAATGCCAACTGTTGCCATATTGGGTCGTATTTTAAGTAAATGCACAACATCCATGTTGCTTTCACTGCATTTTATTTTTTTTATTGTTTGAAGTTGTTTTCATTATTATTAAGATTCATTATTTAAACACAGTGAAGACATGGAATGAAGAAGGCCCTGATTTATTAATAAACGGAGTCCGTAAGACAGGCCATGGTTTGGAGCCGGGCTGGTAGTCAGACAGGCCATGGTTTGGAGCCGGGCTGGTAGTCAGACAGGCCATGGTTTGGAGCCGGGCTGGTAGTCAGACAGGCCATGGTTCGGAGCCGGGCTGGTAGTCAGACAGGCCATGGTTTGCTGGGGTTGGTGATTAGTGGCGATGCATGTGTCCGGGGAGGAAACCAAAGCAGATGTGACACCAAGAGCCCTCGTCTTGTTATGCATCTATAGGGCTTGTACATCACAATGCATCATGGGAGTCTTTGTTGGCGATGCTATGCCATTTTGAGAGGACCGCCATTTTAAGATTTGTGTTACTGTAAAATCCTGAATAAACGAAATTGTACCATAACCTAGACAAATTAAAATGTTGTTTTGCTATGTCTAGCATGGAAAGCGCTGTGGCACTTTCAAAGCCAACCTCTTCCAAAATAATAGTAAATAATTTCACGATTAATTATCAAACAATGACCAAAAACGTATTACTACCTACACATTAACTAACATTTCTATGCTTCCAATGTAGCCAGCCATTGCGATGGGCTAGGGTATAGGGCCAGCAATGACAATGAAAGCTGCATGTACATGTAGATTTTTGTGGAATCTACTTGCCAGATATGGAATAGAGTTTTCATGTTTTAATTCAGTTGGTTGCAATCAACTGCTAGATGCCACTTAATCCTACACACTACACCTTTAAGTGTGATGACAGTAAAGGGGGGGGGGGATTAATGATTTGTGAAGTGTGGAGAGGACATGTCCCCCCTGTCCCTCCAGACTCGTTGCAGCAAGAGTTTCGTAAAAGTGTTCTTTACTTTTAATCAGGGCAGGGTATTCCAAAACATAGGTCAGCAAAAACATCAAAATGTTTCAAGACAATAAAAGCACACAGAGACGTGACAAAAGTAGGCCTAAGTCCAAACAGTGCTCAAGTGTTTGTTCACCGGGATCCAGGCAATTTGGCACAGAAATGTAAACATCAAGGCTTCCAAAGCAAACATTGTGGATACTGAGGAACAAGGAAATTCCAGGAAATTCCAGATGCCCCGGAACGCCGGGAGCTCGGAGTGCTGCCTTGCAGCGAGTGTGACAGTGTCTGTCAGTCAAGTAAAGTGTGAAGGGCCACTTCTTCAGACGGCACTGACATGGGTGGGGGCTGCTTGGATGAGGGTCCCCCGATGGGTGCTGCTTGGATGAGGGTCCCCCGATGGGTGCCCACCCTGGGTGGGTTCCCCCAACGTGCATGTCTTAGTAGTAGTAGTGTAAAGAATGGAGCTGGTGTTGGCCTACAGGAGCCTGAGATGGGTGTTCCTCTCCCAGCAGGGTGAGCACTGCCCTCTAGTACTATCTATGCACCCTAACAGTAGCAGTACTACTAATTATAGTACTGTTAACTACAGTTCAAGTAATTTTATGATATATACAGTGCCGTGCACAAATATTTGCCCCTTTTTCTGATTTCATCAGGATTTTTTTTTTATTCATTGGTTGTTTTAATATGAGATAAAGATAAACCGAGTTACATTTACATTTACATTTACATTTAGGGCATTTAGCAGACGCTTTTATCCAAAGCGACTTACAAAGAGTACATTTGTCATAAGAAGGTAAAACATTTCATTGCAGCTAATACAGTAAGAAAGTCCCCAGAACAAGTTTCAAGCATTTCAATTGCTACCATTGCTATTATATAACATCTCTGACTAAGTGCCAAGTTACAAAGAGTGATCAAAGTGCTAACTTACAACAAAATGCAGTTTTTAAATGATTTTATTTGATTTGATGATTGATTTTATTGGGAGATTTTATTTTATTTTAATTTTATTTGTCAAGTAAAAAAAAACAAATCCAATCCGACCTGCCACTCTGTAAGTAATTGCCCCCTGAACCCAATAACTGGCAGGAATAACTGCAATCAAGCATTTGTGATGACTGGCAACGACTTCCACATCGCTGTGGAGGAATTTTGGCCCACTCTTCTTTGCAGGATTGTTTTAACTCAGCTACATTGGAGGGCTTTCGAGCATGAACTTCTGTCGTTTAAGGTCACACCACAGCATCTCAATTGGATTCAAGTCTGGACTTTGACTAGGCCCCTCCAAAACCTTAGTTTTGTTTTTTTGAAGCCATTCAGAGGTGGACTTGCTGGTGTGTTTCGAGTCCGTTGTCCTGCTGCATAACCCATGTGCGCTTGAGGTCACAAACTGATGGCCGGACGTTCTCCTTCAGAATTTTCTGGTACAGAGCACTGTTCATGGTTCCATCGATCACAGCAAGTCATCCAGGTTCTGAAGCAGCAAAGCAGCCCCAAACCATCACACTACCACCACCACGCTTGACTGTTGGTATGACGTTCTTGTTATTAAAGGCTGTGTTATTTTTACGGCAGATGTAACGGGGCACACACCTACCAAAAAGTTCATCTTTTGTCTCGTCAGTCCACAGAATGTTTTTCCAAAAGTCTTGGGGATCATCAAGGTGTTTCTTGGCAAATGTCAGTCGAGCATTTGTTATTTTTGGTCAGCAGTGGTTCTCGCCGTGAACCTCTCTCCCATGGATGCCATTTTTGCCCGGTCTCTTTCTTATGGTTGAGTCATGAACACTGGCCTTAACTGAGGCAAGCAGTTCTTCAGATGCTGTTCTTGTTCTTGGCTTCTTTTGTGACCTACTGGATGAGTTGTCGACGTGCTCTGGGAGTACTTTTGGTAGGCCCACCACTCCCTCCATTTATGGATAATGGCTCTCAAAGTCGTTCGCTGGAGTCGCAAAGCCTTAGAAATGGCTTTGTAACCCTTTTCAGACTGACAGATTGCAATCAATTTGTTTCTCATCTGTTCTTTGATCTGATTAATTTTTTTTATCTTGGTATGATGTGTTGCTTTTTGAGCTATTTTTTAACTTCAGACAGGTTCTATTTAAGTAATTTCTTGATTCAAGAGGTCTGGCAGTAATCAGGAAAAAAAACAACCAAAAAATGTGGTTAATCACAGTTAACTCATGATTAAAACTCAGATAGGTTTGGATTATTTTTGACTTTATAAATAAAATCATAATTAAAAAACGGCATTTTGTCTTTAATTATCTTTGTCTCAGATTAAAATTGGTTTGATGATGTAAAACCTTTAAGTGTGAAAAATAAATATATATCATACTACTGGAACAAGACCACGGTTTTGGATTCACTGCGGTTCACTTCATTTGCTGTTCTAGTGATACTGATTTTCTTAACTTTTACTGCCCCTAAGTGGTTAGATATATGTAATGCAGGAATTAGAAACGGCAGTACATGTAGCCTACCTAGCAATGACGAGGAGTCTGTATGTTTCATTTGATTCTTTCATTAATTGTTCTTCACAAGTGTTTAGAGAGAGTAAATATAGCTTGAAATAAACTAAATCACAAAAATAGTTTTTTTTCCCCATGAACATTTATATTTGATTAAAAAGGGGTTCTGTTGGGTGAGACCGGGGGCCATAGGCTACTGAGAGACCAAAAGGCACACAAGGCACAATACCGTTCAACGAATAATCCGAGCGAAAAACAAAGCGCTTTCATTTGTGTGCACAGTGGAGCCGCCACAAATTGGATACAAAATGAGAGCGCGAGGGAAAATAGGCTGAGAGAAACAAGGATACAAAGAGTGACGTGGGTTGAAGTACGGGAGTTGTTAGTTCTTCCTGGGGAAGCGATGACTTGCCTTTAGATGATGGGTGAACGTAAACCTTTGTGGCTGACATGTAATAAAAGGCATCAGGACAACACAAAACAGATCTTCTGGCAACAACTCCCATCCAATGCCAGACTTCTCAACCCCCAAAAGTAGGCAACCCCCAACACTGAGAAGGTTGAATTTAGTTATAGGCCTATACTGTGCAAAGGTTTTATGCAGGTAAGAAAAAATGCTGTAAACTAAGAATGCTGTCAAAAATAGAAATAATAATTGTTTATTTTTATCCATTTACAAAATGCAAGTGAGCAAACAAAAGAAAAATCTAAATCAAATCAATATTTGGTGTTGCTACCCTTTGCTTTCAAACCAGCATAATTTGTTATAGGTACACTTACACAAAGTCAGGGATTTTGTAGGATAATAGTCTGGTATATGATCAACTAATTATACCAAACAGGTGATCATCAATTTCACATGTAGGTTGAAACACAGTCATTCATTGAAACAGAAAGAGCTGTGTAGGAGGCTTAAAACTGGGTAAGGAACTGCCGAACTCTGCTACCAAGGTGAGGTTGTGGAAGACAGTTTCACTACACAGGCCATACACCATGGAAAGATGGAGCACAGCAACACAAGGTAGTTACAAAGATTTCAAAGCAGACTGGGGTTTCAAGATGTGCTGTTCAAGCTCTTTTGAAGAAGCACAAAGAAACGGCCAACGTTGAGGATTGTAGACGCAGCGGTCGGCCAAGGAAACTTAGTGCAGCAGATGAAAAACACGTCAAGCTTATTTCCCTTCGAAATCGGAAGATGTCCAGCAGTGCCATCAGCTCAGAACTGGCAGAAACCAGTGGGACCCAGGTACACCCATCTACTGAGAAGGCTGGCCAGAAGTGGTCTTCATGGAAGAGTTGCAGCCAAAAAGCCATACCTCCTACATGGAAACGAGGCCAAGTGAGTCAATTATGCATGAAACATAGGAACTAGGGTGCAGAAAAATGGCAGCAGGTGCTCTGGACTGATGAGTCAAAATGTGAAATATTTGGCTATAGCAGAAGACAGTTTGTTTGCCGAAGGGCTGGAGAGCATTACAATAATGTGTCTGCAGGCAACAATTAAGCATTGTAGAGGTTCCTTGCAAGTTTGGGGCTGCATTTCTGCAAATGGAATTACAGATTTGGTCAGGATTAATGGTGTCAATGCTGATAAATACAGGCAGATACTCCATCATGCAATACCATCAGGGAGGCATATGATTGGCCCAAAATGTATTCTGCAGCAGGACAACAACCCCAAACATACAGCCAATGTCATGAAGAGCTATCTTCAGCTTCAAGAACAACAAGAAGTCCTGGAAGTGATGGTATGGCCCCCACAGAGCCCTGATCTCAACATAATTGAGTCTTTCTGGGATTACATGAAGAGACAGAAGGTTTTGAGGAAGCCTACATCCACAGAAGATCTGGGGTCAGTTCTCCAAGATGTTTGGAACAACTTACCAGCCCAGTTCCTTCAAAAACTCTCAAACTGACATTTGACACCAAATATTGATTTAAATATCTTGTTCATATACTGCATTTAGTTAATTGATGAAAATAAACTATTAACACTTGAAACATTCTTAGTTTACAGCATTTTTTCACACATGCCTAAAACATCTGCACAGTAGTGTGTGTGTGTGTGTGTGTGTGTGTGTGTGTGTGTGTGTGTATGCAATCTATAACTATACCACAGCATTGTTACACACTTGATCCAGAGTGATCAATAAATAATAAGGGTGTGACATAATGAAAATTGATTTGAATTAGTTAAAATAACATGACCCCATTGACTTTTAAGTCAATGTGACTAGAGTTTTGCTTGAACACAAAAAACATGCTCAATAACAATATGATTAAGGTTGATATTATATTTGGCAAGAAACACAAAAATGTACATTGGAAACTTTAATCATTCCATTCGTGTTCTAGAAAATACATTAACAACCTTCAACACGTGAAGCATAGCATTGAGGCAATATGCCTTCCTGTAAATAACTCAGGTAGGCCTTATAGGCAAAAATAATCATAGGCCTACATATTATTTAATACATAATATGTATGAAACATAATACAGCTCTGATAAAGGGAATACATCATTCAATTTCTTTTAACACCACCTATCAAGAGTGATTTTTATGTCCGTCATAACAACAACACCAGTGGAATACTAGTGGGACAATTGCAGCTTGTTGTAGGTCAAATGGCAGTCAATATTGTACAGCCACTTAAAAAATACATTATACTTAAATAAACATTGCATTTTTTTTTACCAAGAACAGTGGAAATAACATGGATAATGAAATGATGTTTTGTCAGAAATTAACAGGATATTTATATTGGGTCACTGATGAACAAATGTTTGTACGTTTCTGCTGTTTATATATAATTAGCTTTTGTATATTTATGTGTAATTTGGATAATTTCTTTGGAGTTTGAGGTAAATGCTGACATATGAGATGTATATTTAGAGTTACCATGATAAACAGTTTAACTGATGTTCAGTTTAATTCTTTACCTTTTCTTTCACAAATAGTGATAATATTGTGATATGGAGTGTGACATTTCTTTTGATGTGGTGATTATTCATCATTCTATATTGCGGAGTAGATGCTTCAAAGGGACATGCAGCTAATGTTGGAGCACAGAGCTACATGGCGTTCTGATGACGGTTGCTTGCTGTCAGAACATAGAACGGCCATATTGCATTTCTTGGGCACAAAGGCAGATCGACACCTCTTAGGACGCCAGGCCCAGCAGGAATCCTCCGACAAAACCGCTGGTGACAACAATGTTTTTCTTCACAAAATCTGTGGACTGTGGAGGAAAAAAAACACACATATTGACAAGTTCATACGGTTTATACTTGGTGTCTCAGAATACAATTTACCACAATCCATAATAAGGTTTGGATAAGGTTTTTTGTTAGTGACCAGTTTCTGAGATTGATATTACCAAATATCTAAGTTAGAAGCCTCAACGAGGGGTGAAAAAATGAAAGGAGGGATGTGACGGAACTTATGGGACAGTAGGATCAAAATATTGTTATTGCTGTAGAATTTAAGGTCCATTGATTGTTTATGTAAATTATTTAATCGATGCAGAAGCTGCAGTGGTTACCTTAAAAAGGTTCACAGCTTTGTTGCATAATTATTGAATTTGCATGACCAAAACCGGCTGTAGGGTAGATAAAAACAAAAATACCTTCTCAACAAATGTGTTAAGTTCTGGCCCAGCTTTATCTGTGTTCTTCTTCAGCTGTTTCTTGGCCTTGTTGACGTCCTTCTCTACTCGCTTCCAGTCTACTTGAATATATCCCGTGTTATTGGCAATCTGTAGATGGTAGACGTGAATGTGATGGGGAATAGTAACAGTGGACAAAAATATTTGTACAGGATGTATTTGAGTCTTGTACCTGCAACAAAAGAAGACCTCCTCCTACTGCTGTAGCGGCAACCTTTCCAACCTTTTGACAGAGATATCCTGCACACCTAATAAAACATTACAGTATGCATTATGCAGGTTAATATTCGCCGAGCAGCACCCACAATGTGTAACAACAACTGATTGAATAGGAGGAAAACAATGCATGTGCACTGTATGAAATGTACCATCCACTAGCTCCACCTAAGGCAATCTGAGTGGCAACTGAATATTTCTCCGCTATAGGGCCGCTGTTTTTTCCGAAGATCCGGTTCCACCATCGTTGACGTTTGGCATATTCTGTCAGATCTACGACCTTGTCATAAAGTTCGTCTTCGAGATCTAGGAATATAAAAGAATTTCATTAGTCGTGCAAAAGGAGTCATTAGCAGCGCCACACTTCAGACATACTGGTTGCGTAAAAGTTCTGGCCCAATTTATATAGTTATTTTAGACAATTCCTTGAATGTGTTACAGGTTTAGATTTTAGTCAATGGTTTAGTCGTTATATTGCATGGTCTTTAATTTCAGATGAACCAATATTATTGTAACATTTTCCATTTATCTTGGACAATTATATTTATATAGATGTAACCCAATTTAAAACAATCTAATTTGCTTTCATTATTATTATCATTATAATTATTATATTCTGTAATTATATATTTTTTTCTCTTTCAAATGTTCGATGCCAACGTTACATTGTTGGATAAAATAACCCTATTATGATGGATTTAAAACTGCAAGTCAGATTCAAACAATTATAGTTGCAATTACGGAGATTACGCAATTACTGGAGAGCATGGAAACTGCTGGCCAGTCCCGAATGACTTTGAACACCCCGACCGAGGAACATGATGTTGTTTTTCTATTATCAACAGTCACTGTGTAGTATAGGTGGATAGGCTACCCATGCCTTTCTGCTGTCTCCTGGATTATAAATACTGCGATAAGTCAGTAATTAGTCTGCTGTCATGCTTCCTCACAGGCAACAAATAAAGAACACGTATTTTTTTGGCTGAGCGAGACATTATGGTACTGTCTTCTGCAAGCGCACTAATTATGCATTTTGCCCACCGGCCCACCAATCGATTGTTTTGGGTCGGTCTGGGCAAAAGAACAGGGCCTATTTCTTTTTGTATGCCAAGCCAGCCTTACTTGCACCACAGAGCTTCACAGAGCGCTCTGCGTAGGTATTTAGTATGAGCCCTAAACGTCCACCTGAACTGCCCAATCTGATTCATATTGTTTTGGATGACAAATAAAAGAATGACGACGAAACACCATAGCTATTGTGTACTATTTTTCAGCCATTGGCATATAAAAATGCAACAATGGTGGACTATCTCTTGGCTTCACAAAGGCCTAACTAGTTGTCAATAACAAAGTTAGAACGAAATTAAAACTATCGCACGAGAAGGGATTGTCAAATGCGCGAGCGCCTCGGTGCGACAGCAAAAGTTACTCAAAACAACACGGATATATAAACAAATCGGGTATATATCAGCTAGTGCTAATGTTAAGGAACAGTCTCCCAAATGCCCTGTGCGATTCAGTATTAGTTATTATTAGGTTAATATACTTGCCCTTCTCACGGTTCGCCATTTTGGAATCCACTGGTCCGGAGTCGTGTGACGACGCTCTGTCCTCCGTTGCCCCCACTGGCACTGGAGGACTGCACAACACGCGTCGTCATTTGCATGCATTTTGCCAGTCAAATACCACAAGGGGTTCAGCATTTCTATGGGAGCATTCAAAAAGTATATGTCCATGTATTTTATTTGTATTTTTTTATTTTATTACAAAGTGATGTAAGTAAGAGATATTGGTCAGAGAGAGAGAGAGAGAGAGAGAGAGAGAGAGAGAGAGAGAGAGAGAGAGAGAGAGAGAGAGAGAGAGAGAGAGAGAGAGAGAGAGAGAGAGACTAAATGAAACATTGAGTAGGTAGGCCTTTAAAACACGTATTACATGGCTACTACTGCAATGCAATAATGTTATTATACATCCAGGGTTAAAATTGGACTCGACCAACGACAATACCTAATAATATACAAACTTTAAAAGTTGATGTTTAATTGGAACGGCATGGCACGGAATGGCAAATTATAGCAGCAGTGACAGGTCCTCCAAGCCGCCCGTAAAACTCTAAATGGCAATGGACAGTTTTCGTGACCAATTGGCAACTTTGAAGCACACTTACGTAATCATAATACAGCACAAGAAACCAATCGAGGGGTCTGAGGCGGGTCTCCCTCTATACTGCCCTGAGTGTGTACGTACGCGTGCTCGTAAGTGTGAGCGAGACACTCGAGACAAGCCCGTCACGTGACAACACACGACCGTCTGTGATTGGCTGTGGCGGACGGAAGGCGTGCCGAAGGTGGCGGCGTGCGTTTGCCTATGTGACACAATTACAACAACTTTGAGCTGGTGGTTGGGGAAGTTTGCGATTTTTATCAAATAGCATCCTTTAGTAAAACCAACATTGCATCAACTTCATGCATATTCTAAGATTGGAATACGCGTCATATTTTGGTGTGCAATGAGGTGCGTGGAATATAACTTTCAGGGTTCGTTTCCTTGAGGATTTTGCAACAATTACGCTACGCCCCATTTGGTTCTGGATAAGGTATCGCACTTTCGGTATTGCATTTTGGCGGAGTTGGTCGGCAAATTGTCCGTTTCCTTTCCATGAAATCGTGCGGAGTGTCGCTCAGCGCCGCTGCCTCTGCTGCTGCTCGGAGTCTCGGCGCTGCTGGTGATGAGGAAAAGAAAATGGCGTCTGGAAAAGCGAATGAAATCGAGGAGGACTTTCCAAAGCTAACAACGCAAGAGAGAGAAAGCTTGGCCGCAATTGACAGGCAAGTAACACACAGCGTGAAAATACTCAATTGGTTATTTTTCACCCTTTCGATTTTTCTCGAGCAGTCGGGAAAACAACACCAATACCGCTAAGTAATACGGAACCGCCTCTGTTGTCTGTTCTCTACTTGCAGTTCACTGTTTGGATTTCAGGGGCTTCATGAAGATGGCGCCAGAACGAAGGCCTTGTTGTTAAAGGTATGCACGGAATAGGATAAGAGTAGGCTCTCTCCGTTATCTCCTTTGAATTGTGCATATCCCACCTGGAACAAGTGGGACAGACATCAACGCAATTCTAGCGAGTGGGTTGGAGACGACTTGTACTAACACTTATAACACAACTTTAATGCTGAATCAGACTGGTCGCTGTGGCCGTAAAACAGTTTGGATCCATGGCCTATGCTATGAATTTATACGCTGGATTGGGCGAAGAACGCTTCAGCTCCTACTGGCCGGTGAAGAAGGCATATCCCACGCATAATTATTATGAATCGATGTACATTTCCAAAATCCGTACTACTAGACGGTATCGATGTCATGTAAAGCACATTAAATCACTAGGCGTATGGGTCTGGCCAGTTGCACTACTAAGTACAGCAGTAGTAGTAGTAGTAGTGTTATATCATTGTATCAATGCTTGTGTCCGCTACCATGAAGCCAACATCTACAATGCGTTTAGTGACAAGTCGCTTTCGTACTAATATCCCGAGCAGAAGGTCTGTGTTGCAGCTGCTACAAAGTCATTTATTTGTGCGGTTCACGATCTATTCAAAAGTAAACGAAATATATGTTGATGAACCGATCCCCCATTCAAGGATTGGGAAAATAAACGGAGTCTATTTGTCTTCTTCCATTTTGGAAGGAGACAAATGACATTGCCGTGGAAGTGTTTGTGTTTGGCCAAGCCATCTGTCCCATCCACTCCAGCAACAATACGGCGGCCAGAGAGTTTAGGCTGTGCGTCAGCCCACTTCGTAGCATGTGGCAACTGCCTAAAAAGCGCGTCCTTCGACCTTTTAACTTGCGTGTATATTTTCACCATTTGAACGCGAAAAATGTCGACGATGCTGTTAAGCGCTAATAGTTTGGGTTACAAAATAATGGCTGCTTGGCTCGGCCCAAGATGGCGGGGTGGGAGGAAAATACTCTGCAAACGTTAGCGAGCTAGCATCACCATCGGCTAAGCTAATAAGCCTGCGCACAGTTCGACATTTCTATTAAGGCGACACATTGTGGTGTTGCGGAAAGCCATGCCAAATAAGATGGGTATACATGTGATGGTAGCCGCATAGTAGTTCGTGCCACCATAAGCACACACTTCAACAAGTCAATACAATCGTGTGCACCATTAGGCTACATGTATAGTCTATGTCATCAACATGTGGCTTTTCGGTTCCTTCGTGTTGTATTTAATTGTTTTGTTATAGCGTAATTGAGCATAACTAACCGATATCAATTCGTTGTCCTGTATATTTTTTGTGAGGTCTGTCCTTCGTGCGCGTACTGCTGTTTTTTGCGAGTAATGTGATGTGTAATGTGACATATTGCGTTCAAAACCCTCGAGGACGTTTCGTTGTCGTAGCCTCCTCTGCATCGACAACTTGTTAATATGCGTTCTGTCAAGTAAATGAGCTTGTCTCATTTATATTAAATCTGAAGCGGTGCAGCAGCACGTTACATTTTAAGGGAGCCTGATTAAGTTTTGAATAACGTATGATCGACCACATAGCGAATGTTATCGTGTAGCCTAGGTGCCAAACGCTGGTTAATAGTCTGTAGCTGTTGCACGGTTGCTAGAAGTGTGTGTGTGTGTGTGTGTGTGTGTGTGTGTGTGTGTGTGTGTGTGTGTGTGTGTGTGTGTGTGTGTGTGTGTGGAATTACATTCTCTTTTGAATCTTGGTTGATGTGAAACGTCCGACTCTACTTTACCATGTAGTGTTCAAACCTTGGG
>OMKI01004688.1:15899-26781 GCA_900302315.1 Phycis blennoides
GCCAAACGCTGGTTAATAGTCTGTAGCTGTTGCACGGTTGCTAGAAGTGTGTGTGTGTGTGTGTGTGTGTGTGTGTGTGTGTGTGTGTGTGTGTGTGTGTGTGTGTGTGTGTGTGTGTGTGTGTGTGTGTGTGTGTGTGTGTGTGTGTGTGTGTGTGTGTGTGTGTGTGTGTGTGTGTGTGTGTGTGTGTGCGTATAATTCTTGTGCAGTTCTCTTTCTAGATAGATTTCCTTATTTATTGTTTTGCATGTGTGTGTGTGTGTGTGTGTGTGTGTGTGTGTGTGTGTGTGTGTGTGTGTGTGTGTGTGTGTGTGTGTGTGGAATTACATTCTCTTTTGAATCTTGGTTGATGTGAAACGTCCGACTCTACTTTACCATGTAGTGTTCAAACCTTGGGGGTAACTTGCCGTAGAGGGCGAGTTTTGTAGGTTTTGAATACCAAAATACTCGTATACTTGGCAACATACACACAAACTGAAATGGCTATAAAGAATAACCGTATTTACTATACTGTTACTATATTTACTATAGTACATCCATAGCAATACATGTGACTTAAAGTTGGTTGTAAATAACATTGTTTTTCTCTTGCTAGTTTCAATTAAGTAAAATGGCAAAATACTATGGTTGCTTTTGCGAGACTTATCTATTTTCAACCCAAACACAACATGGTTTTAAGGTGTCTCTGCAGGGTCTTTATTTGGTAATATAATGACATGTTGCATCTCTTTTATCACCTAAAGTTGAACCCAAAGTAATGATAGGTTACACAATGCCAGATCCTATCATGGTCTAATTTGATGCATACATGCCTCAAACATTACTAATTTTTTGCTACTTTCAAATAATGTTGAAGTTAATGAACAGGTGTGGTTCTGGTTTGGGGCCTAAATGGAGATAATTTTGCAGGGTTATTTTTTAACAACTCATTATCCACATGACTCTGTCTTCATTATGACCAATTTATTCATGAATAATAAATGATTGGTGCGTTGCAGTTGTTGGTCTATCATAATGACTGAAGGTGATCCTTCAGTGTGCTAGGAGCTCGCACCATACAAGTCAAAAATGAAAGGCATGAAAAACACACTTCTTTGGACTGGCTTCTGTCCGCTCTGCAGTCCATACTTTAGTCCTTTGGATAAAACCTGCGCCACACACATTACCAAGCCAATAAGAAATGTTGTCCTTGAATTATCGTGAACCGTTTGATTGTCTCTCAATGATTTGTGATATTCCATTAATATAAATGCTTTTCCTCTTCATGTTTTGATATTTAAGGCTGTTGGCTGCTATGACGCTATCATCCTTAAAGCTGAGGGGAAAGTGGACCCTGAAATGTTCTGTCAGCTTGGCCATTTCAACCTTTTACTGGAGGACTATCCAAAAGGTGACTTCTTTCTTTCTTTTCTTATTAATGGTAGGCTTACGCAAACCTTTTATTTGGTATTTTTGTCATACTTTTTCTACACACGTTTTTTTTCTTTCCTTTCAGCATTATCTGCATACCAGAGGTACTACAGTTTACAGACAGACTACTGGAAGGTAAGCCTGTATTCTATTGACTTTTGAAGTGAATTGGAAATTAATTGGCTTTCATCATATTTACAGCTGTGCATTGCTTAATGTCAAGGCTGTGTTTGTGTCCGTGCGTGTGACTCGGGTTGGCCTAACACTTGTCTCTGAATTGAGGCTCTTGGTATTGCAGGTTGAAATTTCTTTGACCTATAATGGGTGCTAAGAAATAATCGCTATTCCCTACAGCAAGGGAATTGGATGCTCTATGCTGCTGGCACATTAAAGAAATGCCCTTATTTATTCAGAGGTTAACGTTGAATTATCAGGACAAACCAACACTGATCAAGGCGTGCTCATGCTTACACCATCAGTTCAAGGATGATCGCTTAATCGATGGAAGATCTAATCCATAATCATTTCCTGCTGTGTGATTTTGGTAATATATTGGTAATACTGTTTTGGTTTCCCTGTTTATTTCCGTGTCACCTATCAATACTGCTGGATTACGTTCTTTAAAACCGCATGGTTGAAGGAGAACTCGCACTCTGTGGAGAAGTGGATGTAATGTCCGTCAATGAAACGAGAAGATTTCCTACAAGCACTTTGATAGTGTAGTGAATGAGTAAGAATGAATGAGGTCCACTGTATAAACATGTCCATGCATCGAGCATCACATGGCATCATCATATTTAAGATAGGGTGAACCGACCAATTTATTATAATTTTATAAATTGTTACATGAGAAACTAGAATTGATTTCAATCCTTCAGCCATGGAGGTTTGTCCTCTCTTGGTGTGGGGGGTCAGGCTGGTTTTGCTGAGTTGTTGACACCGAGGATGCAGTTTGACTGTGACACACCCTGACAGGGCTTCACTTGGATTCAGAGGCTACAGAGGGCCGTCTATAGCAAGTATATAGCAATCTCCCATGCTCAGATTAAATACTGGGACATGGCTGGGACAGGAAAACATGTCCTATCAGCCAGGATTTAGCGAAATTGGAAAATTTGCTTTCAACTCATATTTAGACATCAAAATTGTCACTACCCAAACTTTTTTGGCATCTTAAATGTGCATCTTCTTTGACTGCTCACCGTTCTGTCACTGCCATTTGCACCACACTGCACCAAGTACACAAATAGTTTCTGTCTGTGAATCTATGCAGTGGGTATGACCACGGTATATAGCGTGTTTCAAGGCATTCAGAGCTCTTTTACGTAGTGAGTGTGGGGATGACGTACTTTGTGCACCACCATTCGAGAGGTGAGGAATGAAACTCTGTGGGACGCCACATTTGAAAGTTCTGTGCTCTTGCACAGGAGTCAGGGGCATTTGGGTTATGACATAGGCCAGAGGGATGAGCCACCCTATTGGTCCTCCAACAGCTCTACCAGCACCATCTGGTCACATCCAAGGATGGACCAGGCCTGCCTTGCTTAGCGTTTTGATTAACCAACAGTGCTATGCGGTAGCCTTGGTGCTGTGTAAACAAAATACGAGTGATATTCAAAATGTTGGGGCGGCAGTAGCTCAGTGGATAGAGCGGGTCGTCCACCAACTGGAGGGCTGGCGGTTCGATCCCCACCTCCCAACTGTCCACATGTCGAAATGTCCTTGAGGAAGACACTGAACCCCACAAATGTGTGACAAATGCACTGATTGTAAGTCGCTTTGAACAAAAGCGTGCGCGCGTGTGTGTGTGAGAGAATTAGTGTAGCACTGCCCCCTCCACCTCTTGGGTTTTTGTGCTGTGACTCATCGCTAAACGTCATGGCTCAGCACTTTCTGCGCTTAAATCTAGAAGTCTTCTTTGTTATAAGTAGACAGGCTGAATATCAACAGAATATCTGTTGAGTCATTTGAGTATTTGTGCAAATGGATGCCACTTAATATTCGATTAAGTAGAAGATTGTGCTGGAAAGACGTGCTTTCTTAAGTTTCTGAGGCCATCGTTAAAAATATTTCTGTTTGCAGTAACAACCAAAAAAAAAAAGTCGGTCGGTAGGTCTATATTGTTTTTTTCAAAATTCAAAGTAAAAAAAAAAAAAATTTGGCCATGGTGATTACGTAGGTATACATTTAATTAAACAGATTTGCATATTGACATCACTGACTGCGTCTCCAACCCGTAAAAGTTTAGTGGTCTCCTTGACATCAGTCGACACGGTCACTGTAAGACTCAAGGGGAGAAGGGATGGGTAAAGATCTGGGCTCAGTACTTCGTGCCACATTATAGTGGTGTCGAGATATGTCAATGCATTTTGTGAATGTATTGCTACGGTGCCTGAACCTGTATAACTTTGAATGGTGACCACAAGCATTTTCTTTACTGCAGCCGCAGCCATCATAACAGACACGCGCGAACCATTGATGAAGTGAACTGAACGTGCCGTAGGCCTATAGTTCATAGTGTGACATGCTTAAACCATGCGGAAACCAATAGTGTAAACATAATCATAGATGTTGTCACAGGTTTTTATATAAAAGAAAGAACGTAGCCTACGTGTGTATGTAGGCAATTTATATTCACAATACTTACTCAAATATAATTAATAGGGTTTTATTGTATTTGCATTAGTTGTTTGAAGAGTAAAAAAAAACAGTCAGTCTTAACGCAAGTTTACAACCGGTGGTCGGACTAAAACCGGTCGTAACCGGTTGGGTTACGGCAAACCAAAATATTTTTGAGGATGGCCTGATTAGGAAGCTAGGGTAAAAAAGGGCCTAGAAGACTAGACTGCCTGGGAAACCATCATAATCTTCTCTCCTGGCTTCACAAAAAAATCAGTGACCTGTATCATTTGTCTAAATTACTTAAGTTTTTCCTCAGCATTTTGTGTGCGTGCACATGCATGAACGCAAACAACAGCGGTATCGTTTGATCTTCAGGATAATGTGCCGCCATAGTAATTCACTGTTTCCTTTGTCCACACACTTTGCATGCAACATGCATTGATGTTTCAGTGAAGTGGGGGTGCGTGATATGGCCAAAATACCACAAATGTCATTTACTGTTGCTGATTTTAAGTGTAATTACGGTAATTGTTGGGTGCATGGTTAACTGAAGGTTAGCTTGTTTATCACTACTAAAGACACACCAGACGCAGCAATCGTTTTTTTTTACAAGAGCATGTGTTTCCATTTGTGTGCACCAGATATGTTTTGATTGAGGTTTCATTTTAAAAGATGATGGTGCAGTCTTGCGGTCTTGTATGCCTGCATGTAGTGTTGAAGTGGACACCGCTATGAATCCAGTGTTTACTTTAATAGAGTGACTGTGGCATGTTCACTAGAGATAAGGCCGGACATTGTTCGCGACCCATTCCGCTGTTTTGCTACGGCAGGGTCGGGGCCTGACCTCCCAGCGTTAGGGGGAGGCGTGCCGATCGCCGACCGATTGAACCGATCTCAACGTTGACCTCGCGCTCCGAATGATGTAACATGCCAACTGATAGATTTGCAGTACAGTCCCAAGAAATGGAAAACGGAATGTTTTGAGCCCTAGTTAATTGTTTAAAACTCGCTGTTCTCGACTTAACGACGTGCTCACCTACGTTGGGTTCTTAGTGGGCTGTAGATGCCGAGCCCGCCCCCGGACCCCTGCAGTGCTGCATGCAGGAGGCGTACGGTGCTGCACTGACCAAACTAAATCAATCGCAACTCAACTGATGGCATGTGCAGAATCACCATCACCCTTCTCCCGGTCCTCTGAACCACTCTTTATTCAGGGGCCGGTCACACAGAACCGGGCCTTCTCTACTCCGTGGCCAGGGTCAAAATATCGGAACACCCCCAGCTAGTCAGCTGAAGGGAAGACGCCGTTCTGTGTGATTCGACCCTCATAGCAGACCTGCCAACCTTGAAGAAATTTTGAGTACACACATGCCCCCAACATCCCCCGGCCCCCCCGCGCGCACCCGACAGATACCCAACAGTGAGGTGTCTCACTGGTGGGTGGGCAACGGTGGAGCGTACATTGGCGGTGGGCTGTCGGGTGCGCGCGGGGGGCCCGGGGGATGTTGAGGGCATGTGTACTAATTTCTCCAAGGATGGCAGGTCTGTCATAGGTGTTGTTGAACACATCTGGCGTCAATGTTTATTCAATAGACAGCGCTGAAGTTGACAAATCACTACAATCCTAGTTAAATGTGACAACATTTTTACGTTTGTTGACAACCAATGTAATGACTTTACTGTTCCCGAACCGTGACACATTTTTTTTTATTCTCTCTTGCAGAATGCAGCCTTTCTATATGGCCTTGGAATGGTTTACTTCCATTACAATGCATTTCAATGGTGAGTACATTTATCTGAAACATTGTTTTATTGCTTTATTTGTGCACATTAGACTGAATGGTTTGTGCTTGGATATACCATTTTAAATTTTTTCTATCTAAAATTCCCATGTCTTGTTTCTATTTTTGCATTTCCTGAAGTAAACAATGTGCATCGAGATTTTCCTGAGACATGGCTATTTATGATTTGGATATCTGAAGCAGAGATCAATTTGCAGTATGAAAATAACATTTCCTTTCTAGATGGATAACTGAAGAGAAGATCACTGTCTTTGGTGTCGTTGCTCATCTTCGATGGTATCGATTTTGCTAGCATAGTCATTCAGAAGTCGAGCACATACGCAAGCGTTTAATACTCAAACAAACAAACAAACACAACAAACGCCAACACACACACCTTCCCACAAAGACAGTTGCGCAATCCTGCATACGGCACTGGGTTCAGTGCAGCCGTGTCCTCGTTTGAACTATTCCTCTGGAATGAAGGGGTTGCGGTTGTGATGTCACTCAGGGTATGTTTTTCTGTGCGTTTATCCAAAATTCTGGTAATATTGGCCTGGCTTTCAATTGCACTCTGCAGGCCGTAGATGGAGATCCTGCCTGGCGGTGTTCGAATCACGGCAGCTATAACTCTTGTGTCTGGCAAGTTTCCCAGTAGCCGGCGTCCTCGAAGAAAACTATGCCTTTTAAGAAGTGCTTGATCCGAGCCTATTATGGTTAAGCAGTCTGGATGTGTCCTGTTGTGGTCCCCGGGAAAACGGTGTTTGGAGTAGTCCGATCCAGGCTCTGAATGCGTTTGCCATGCTGTCTTTTTGTGGTGCAAGATTTCTGCAGCTTTTGTTGCTGTTGACCGCTCTAGGTGCCCTGTCTCCCTGTCTAGGCCAGAGCAGTGCCCCTCAGCAGAGGCCCAGGCAGGATGGAGAAGGTAGGCCCCGCCCCTACCTATCTTGGCTTAGTTTCTCTAGAGGAATACGCTTTGGGAATGAGTGCTCTTATTGTGACTGGAAAGCACAGCAATATGCAGCGAGACTCACTTGCCTATGGCATAGCGATGCATCTTCAGTTTCAAATATACATTGTATTCATTGCCTTTTCCCGAAAAGACAAATCTTCAAGCGTCAACAAATATGACAAAGCTGTCATAGCATTGACTTTGCAAGTCTAAATTACATTTTGATATGCAAATGAAAATGTGCTGCAAGAATTATTTTTATTTAAAATTGAGCGACTTTGGCTTCCTGCCTCCACTTCCCTTCTCCATGTCGCCCCTACCCTCCCTCCCCCCCCCAACCACCCAAACCACCACAGCCTCCCACCCCTCTGCCTTCTCTCAGCTGTCCCCATAACCCTGGCCTTCATCGCTGTTGCTGCGCTAAGCTCGCATGTCCTCCTCTGTCTGGACTGGAAACTTTTGTGCAAAGAGAGGGGAGGGCAGGGAGGGGAGGGGGCAGGGGCAGAGGCGGGCCGGGCCGGGAAGCAGGTCATCTTGGTTTCTCTAGGGCAACTTACGTCACCCAGAGCTGAGCTGGCGGCAGGGCGGAATGCTGAGCTGTCAGATGTGGAGCGTTCACAGGGCTGGAACTCAGCTGCTCTGGCTTTAGTTCTGGGTCGAGGAAAATCCTGGCGCAGCGCTAGCTGTCCAGAAATGTTGACGTTCACCAGTCTCTGTGTCGTAGGTTGCCTTGACATGGCCGTGAGAGACAACGGTTTGAGCGAGTGTTTTAGTTGTACGGCTCTGTGCACGGGATGAGCGTGTTTGGCCCTCGATCCCGTTTAGACTTTTAGTTCTTCTTCAGTTTTTGTCTATCCTGTATCCACTCTTAAGAACAAGTAGCGTAGAAAGCGAGGGCCGAGTAGTCCTTCTGGTGGGGTCTTTCAGGAAACGCTTGTGCTGTCTGGATGTATCCCCGGGGACAAGAAAATTAACTTTAATTCCCTGCTGGCCGGAGCGTGCATTATGCTGGCTGTCATAGTCCATCTTATTAACAGTAGAGGCGCTGGAGTCCCAAGGCAGCTACTCTACATTCTGCCGGAGAGGAAGAGAATGAAACTGGGTAGAAGGGCAGACAGAAAGGCGAGTTGGGGGAGGGATCCGATAAGCAGGGAGGAGGGAAAAGTGAACTTCAGGGCACTGCATCAAGCGGTGTGTGAATCTGTGACACCGTGTGGCAAAAGCAGCAGAGCGCTCTTTTCTTTGATCTTTCTGGATGTTGTGCTGATACACTGGACATTGTCTTCGTTACCATTGACCACTGTTAAACTTGTGGGGATCTGATTGCCACCATTGGTGTAAACTAGCCCACAATGTTTGAATTGTATTTGAACTGTACTATACTAAAGTAGTGTATTAGTAATAGAATTGTTATTATGTATTATTAAAAATTGTGCTATGTTCAAGTTTGCTGTTTGCCTCTACTCATGCACACTGAATAACAAAATCTAACGACAACAAAAACTCAAACAAATCTATTTGATATCTGGTTGATAAAACTGGGTATGCCAACTTGCAAGTTGCTCGTGAAGCAATGTGGGAAGGCAATGCCTTTTGGTGGAGAAGTAAGTGATACCGTAAGTGTTTAATGTCCTCTATTTGCATTTGCAGGATAGATGAGGTCTTTGCATTCAATATTGTTGTAATGGATTTTTCTCACTGTCCTCTCCCTTGCCTCCTCTCACTACCAACCCATACCCTCTCCCATATTCCCAATACCTGTTGTAAGCCAGAGATAGTGATCCAATTTAGACTTCCCAAAATTCCAAAGATCCGGAATCAAGTCTGTCGTGCAATTGGCACGAGGCTTTCTGCATTTAAATTGAACAAGCACGATTCATTCTACAGCTTTCACTGGGTTTGAAACCTCCCGAAGTCTCTGTTTCGGTATTTGCCAAAGTGAGAATGGGACTTTCAGTGGTTAGAGTTTCATATTTGTCACACGTGAGCAAATGTGCTGATTGTTTCACACCGTGGCGTTTGCTAGCAGTGTTTTCGTCAAAGGTGTAAATGTATTGCATAGTTTCTGTGGTCAGACTGAATTGCCTCAGGCGACTTAACACATATTGTCTTTATTTTTATGTGCTCTTAAACATGATTTGTGTTGGTAATGCTGCCTCATCTCCAATTAATTTGTGCACACTTTCTGGGGACCACTGCCGCAGGTAAAATCTTCTTATGAAGCAACGTTCCTTCAATGTAAATCAACCAGAAAACTTCATATACTCCAAAGTTGTACAGATAAGCTCTGCAGAAATGACCACTGGCCAATCATGTACACAATTGAATGTACAAACACTTACTTGGGTAGATAAATAGTATTGCAGAAAGTCAGATGTAATAATGTTTGAATGTCTGTTTGTCCCTCTTTCTCCACTCAATGCTTCTTTTCGCAATGAACTTCTGCTCCTTGTTTGATTCCTACCATATTTGAATTGGTTGGTCAGCTATTGTCGTTTTTTTATTTCATTTTATTTTTTTACTGAAATTCAGAATTCTCTCTCCTCTGTCTCTCCCTTCCAGGGCGATCAAGTCCTTCCAAGAGGTCCTGTACATAGACCCCGGTTTCTCCAGGTCCAAGGAAATTCACCTAAGACTGGGCCTCATGTTCAAAGTCAACACGGACTACGAGTCGAGCCTGAAGGTACGCCTCGTGTTGTGCATGCATTCTATACCAGGACCTCCACATGGCAGAGTTGTATGACCTGCATGCGTTCTCCCCGAATGCTTCTGAAAATGCTTCACCTCTGGCGTCCCCGTGCACAACAAAGGCTGCTGGATCACCTGTCTGTTTGGTCTTCATCGCAGAGCTAAGCCGGTTCTGTTGTACACGGACACCTGTAAGCAATACACGAGTGGGTGGTAACGGAGAGCGCTCAAGACAGAAAGCCTATGGATCCATTGTTGTCTGAGTCCCAGTGGCTGTTTACAGAGAGACTGCTACCCAATCCTGGGTTTTTGTTAGCCAGAGATGATTCCCTGTCAAGCCATGTAGATTATTTTATCCCAGGGGGATCTGAGTGAAAGGCTATTGCAATGTCTGCTGGTGTTTTTTGGGCTTGGATTCGTAGCTCAGCTGCCTTGTTTGAGTGTCTAGGCAACCGTGTGATCATGCAGTTTGGCTTAAGCAACTGCGTTGAGGGGGGGGGGGGCTGCGTGTCCGTACTCTTGACATAAACCTCCTGTTCATTTGTGGGTCACTGCCAAGCACCGCACACACACACATTCACTCCATCTCGAGTAATCTTCAGAGAATTGGAATATAATGAGGGGCGTGTAAGGTTAAAACGGCAGAGAATGTGAGGTGGGAGGGGATGGTGGTGGTGGTGAGAGGTCATAGGAAGGAAAAGGAATTTGGCTTAGCTTTTCAACCTATTTCCCCCCCCCCCGCAGAGGATGTACCTGTTGAAAAGAGAGAAGTGACGGGATGGCATTTTAAAGAGAAGATGGTGACATTTTAAAGTCTCTACCCTAAGTCTTTACTCTAATGAGTGTTATGGAATCCAACAATTGATTTGCGTGGGGGATTACATTTTGAATGTACCTCTTTTTGTATCGTACTTATAGGATCTTTCCAACATGCAACACCATTCATACATCATCCCTTCAGCGACCCAATCGTGTGTGTGTGTGTGTGTGTGTGTGTGTGTGTGTGTGTGTGTGTGTGTGTGTGTGTGTGTGTGTGTGTGTGTGTGTGTGTGTGTGTGTGTGTGTGTGTGTGTGTGTGTGTGTGTGTGTGTGTGTGTGTGTGTGTGTGTGTGTGTTTATATGTGTGTGGGTTTTTTTTTGGGGGGTGTGGTGTGTGTGTGTGTGTGTGTGTGTGTGTGTGTGTGTGTGTGTGTGTGTGTGTGTGTGTGTTGTGTGTGTGTGTTTATGTGTGTGTGTGTGTGTGTGTGTGTGTGTGTGTGTGTGTGTGTGTGTGTGTGTGTGTGTGTGTGTGTGTGTGTGTGTGTGTGAGTGTGTGAGAGTGTGAATTGTGCATATTTTGTTTGTGGTGGCATCTGTGGTGGTATATCTGATCTCTTGTGGCTGCTGGTTGCTATGCATGTAGAAAAAAAAAGCGAGGCTGTTCTCTGTA
>OMKI01004704.1:6477-18277 GCA_900302315.1 Phycis blennoides
GGGGTGGGGGGGGGGGGGGGGGGGGGGGGGGGGGGGGGGGGGGGGGGGGGGGGGGGGGGGTGAAGAGAAATCATTTTTCCATTTAGCTTGCATCATGGGGAAAAAATGCAAAACTCCAGATTCTTCCCCATGTTCGCGTCGGGTAGTGTTTTCCTTTTCCAGGACAGTGTTCCCTTGAGCTAGAGAAGAGGTCCTCGTTCCGCTCTCCGCTGCAGAGAGGGCAGTGCCTTCCCCCGGCCACCGCTGGGCTTCTACATGGAGACGTGACTTTGATGTCTATGCAAGCCTTTTCTACCAGCTTAACCAGCCTGCGTCAAGTAGTTCTTTAAACTCATGTAGCCCGTTCTGTGTAAATAGTTTTATCATTTAGCACTTTTTTTTTTTTTTTTTTAATTGAACCACCTTGAACATGCGTGACGGCTTGTGTTGACTTTATAAAAAAAACAAGTACACCGGTACTTGTGTGGTATACAAATACACCTTTTTTTAGATTGATGTACCAAGTTGCATTTAGTTTCATGGAATCTATTTTTCTACTGTCACCTCACAAAAGGTGCTTAACAGTGGTAAATCCTGGCATCCTCAAAAATAAACTGGTTTGTTATAATGGAGTTGGGTCATTTCACTTGGGTCTCTCTTTAATACATTCAAAGCATGTACTTGGTTTGTTAGCAGGACATGTTTTAACTACGTTCAGCAATATTTCACATCAACGGGTGCAGAGTAAACAGTTTCTGCTTCCCCGCCAGTCAGCATCAATAAACCCAAATGTCACATACCACTAAGAGGAGCACTCAGCCCACTCCATGGGAAGTAACTCGCTCAGGGGAATGCACACGGGTGTTTCCCAGCTGACCAAAACGCTGTGTTCTTGCATATTGGGCTGTCACGTTTCCAGGGAAGCACAAGACAGGTTTCAAAGTATGCTCAGGCAGATGTTGCAGAACCTTACCCGCGAGTTTAAAAGCAAACAAAGTTACAAATTCAAGTATGAGTCATTCAAGGCAAGGTCGTCATTAACACACTTAATTGATGCCAGTGCATTTGGCATCTTGGGAATCGTATTGGTAGCAGCACATTTGTCCCCACTGTGTTTAGCAGGAAAGCACGGTCCCTCGCCGGCCCCCCGTGCCTTTTGCACCGTCAGGGTCCGCCTCCGTCCAGCCTCGCCGTCAGTAGCCTGCGTTCGGTCGTCTCCGCTTCCTTGACTGCAGCCCCTCGAAGAACTGCTGTATGTCCTCTGCTGTGACCACCTGACCAAGAAAAGAATCTTTAACACGAGTCCGGCTAAGAGCCGACAAGATCGGCTGGGCCTATTTCTCCTGGACGGAGGAGCTGTCCAATGCCCTTCAAACCACATTGTTTATTTTAAGATCCGTCCTCACCGTTCCTTCCACAGCGTACTGCTGCAGGAATGTCGTCAGCTCTGTTTTGAGGTCATTGTAATCTAGGAAGGAAGGAAGTACATTTTTTATTACATTTCACATCTGGACCAGTAGCCTTTCCCGGTGCAATTACAGTGTATTGTTACAACCAAGCGGCGAGGCCAATTAAAAGCCTGTTGTCCGCTTGGACCCCAGCACTCACGGTAAATCATCTCCAGCTGCTGCACGTGGTCCATGGAACTCAGGAATGACATCAGCAGGTCCTCGCCAAGCGGCTGTGTCCTGCCGCTGTTTTCGTAGGCCAGCACAGTGTCCGACTCGTCCAGCAGAAACTGCACCTCCGACCTCACATAGGCCCGCTGTGCGTGAACAGAAGGACATAGGATCACTCTAGGGGAAACCGGGGGGGAGAAGTAATTTTGCAAGAACAAAACAGCTGTGCATTCGTGAACTGTTCCCTTTGAGTTGACGACAGGCTTGCATACCGTATACGCAGGGTGAAGAGTCATGCTTTTTATTTATTTATTTATTTATTTTTAAGCCTACCTTGCAGCTTACACAGGTGCACAGCTGGGAGCGCCAATTATAGGGCCAGAACACAGCCCCCACTCTCGCCCTGTCCAAGCCCTGAGTCAGGAGCTCATTCAACCTGCAGCCCTGGGTCTTCGCCGGGCTGTCTGTCATCTCCTGGTGCGTACGCTTGCAGGCCACGTTTCTGTTTTCTGGTTGCTAAGGCAAAAAAAACCAAAAAAAAACATAGCTAAATAAGGAAAGTGGGTTGCGCAGGTGAAACAGGTGGCCTGGCTCTCTAAACTAAAGCCCCCATTGCAGTTGAGGTGAGGTAAGTAGGTCGTCCTGTCCTGGCCGACAGAGCCACTGACACGGGTGGGTTTGCTGATGAAATCATCTTTGTTTACAGTACGCTGCCCTGTCAGGGCTGGCCTCAGCCCATCCCAAGCGTACGGAAAGCTGTGCTTCACGGATCACTTCACCCACAATTATCCAAAACAGGAAGAAGACACAGCCTGCTTTTGGGGCTTAGTTTAAACATTACTATCCAGCGCCATCTGGTGGCGGTACACGCAGATAGCAGTACGCAGCCGTGATACAGCATTAAGAATACTGTGCATCAGAATTGGGAGCCATACTGGTAGAAAACGGTTTCATGTCGCCAGAGTTTCTTCTCACCGTGTCCAGGTTTTGGCAGGAGGGTCCCTCGCCCCCGTTTCCAAAGGCCTCACACTTCCTGGCTTCCTTCTTTTCCGGTTCGTCCACATTGACTTCCACTTTTTCCCCCGAATAACCATCTTTGATCACAGGCGCCGCTGAAGAGGAAAGCATGGTAAATTGTCCTTTAACTTCAGGTCAGACGTCAATTCAGAATCGTCTCACTGAGTCAGCTATGTTGTGGATTTCCTATGGCAAATTTACTTTTTGTAAGTCGCTTTGGGTAAAAGCATCTCCTAAATGTAAATGTCAAGGATCCGCAAAGTCTGTAATTTGTTTATATTTACAGACGGCATCCCCAAAACGTTAATGCAAGGGGTTATCTCTTGTTCATTGGTTTTAAATATTGTTTTAAATGGGTGTTCCACATACACTTCAACAGTAAAATAGGTTATAAAAAAGTAGATAAGTGTTGAAGCTACATCCATAGGTGAGACTTATTCCATTGAGTGCATAACTACAATAATTAAACACAACCAATACCATTTAATTTCTTTACTTTAACAAATGGCCGTAATGAGACAACCAACAACAAATCAAGGATTACAATCCCTGGAGGCCTCTCTGTAAAACAAGCCCAGTGTGAATAGTGCATTAGCTGGGAACACAGGTCACCTGCAACATGAGCAGCATAGGTCCACAGGAAGGGAGCCTTGTTCATGCACGCCTCACACACCATCTCCTGCAGCTCCTCGGAGTCCACCACTGCACAGCCCAGGTGCTGTGGAAGAGGAGCACACAATGGGCCTGCCTTAATATTCATTCACTAATAATGATACATCATCGAATGATTCAGCTACAGCAGATCACGGTGGTTTGAAGTGCGGTGTGAGGCGTAGAATACCAATGTATAAAATACTTGATGACACGAATCTTACCCTGGTGTGATACCAATCCTCGCATACAATGCACTGGATCATCTCATCGTCCACCTGTTGGAACATTGATAGTAGTTTGAGATGATGGAAACATGACCAGGGAGTTGTTACGAACAAACGGGCGGAGATCTGGGGTGTACTGTATTTCTTATATACCTTGTCATCTGCGTCTGGATATGGACGATCACAAGAGCAGTATTTCCCGTTGAAGTTGTGATTGTATTTGTTTCGAGGATTCACGCTGTCTTTAGTCTATCAAAAAAGAAAGATGGCGTATATCACCTCATGCACATGAAATACAACATACATTAATGATTCCACCAGAGAATAATATCTCAAAGAGAAGACTCACTGGATTCAGCTGGCACTTGAAATCCCCAAACTTGCCATTTCCACAATCACACCGAAATTGTCTACAAAACAAAGAACATTGCAGTTAATAGCAATTTTTGACCATGTATCACGACTAAGAACGAGTGGAAGGCACGTTGTATTTCCTTCATGAAAATGAATCCTTTCCTTTACCTTTTGGTATATAGTTCAAATATGTCATGGCCATCGTGGCATGTATTGGCGCAGGCAAGACAAAGCCCTCCAGGATCTGCGCCCACAGGAGTGCAAGTTTTGCAGGCAAACACAGCCTGTCTCTTCACATAGCCCTGGAAAGATACACAATTCACAAGCTTTCATTACATCAATATTGGCGTCACATGCAGACAAAATAACCATGAATGATAAACCGCATATGTTTCGGGTCAGTGCTTGAAAAAGCATGCATTTTGTTGTAAAGGACGACGTTTATTGAAGGTCACCATTGAAAACAACTGGAGAATGTAGCACATGAGCGTTGTGTGGGTTGCAGAGGAATCCGCTCTGCTACAAGCAAGCACTGCGTCCGTTTTACCTTAGTATAAGAACAATTGTCGGGGTCACTCCCCGCCAACACCGACCATGCCTCTCTCAGTTCGTCCTCGTCTGTGATATCTTGAAGGGACACGGTAGCGGAATCTTGTGTATGTTCCGACATTCTAGCTCAGGACAAAGGCACCCGCGAATCGTTCAAACACAGCAGAGAGGCTTACAGTGTTGACAAACGCCCCTTCCGGGCGGGAGCGGGACCACGTGGGGGAAGTGGAGAGGACGTGTTTTTTTGTGTGCGAGTCTCTAGTCGCGCGAAAACAATACCGGATGTAATACGGTTACGATGTAACCGTGAAGTGGTCCGACTGGAATGACGCGTCGTTTGCGACATGCCGATACTGGTGTTTCAAAGGCGACCTTTGTTTGTTTGATAGTGTCAACACACAATAGCTAGATTTGCATCGAAACGAAAAGCAAATGCTCACCCAATAGAGCGCATCGAGTTTTACTTGACACCCATCAAACAGATGTTTCTAGTATTACTGCTGTCTATCCAGTGGATGGCGTCCTTGTTGTATCAACTTATATCAAGACTATAAAATACACACTTTCAAACGCGTTTTCAATCTGATGGGCGAAGTCTTTGGCATTTCTTGAATTTGAGGCTATACATGAAACACTGAACACGTATTTTTCTAAAGTTTACTTTGCCTCATTTGCTTTTATGTTGAGATTTGCACACTGCAGTGAACACAGTGGTCCCCCCTAGTGGGAAGACGGCTGCACTGCAGGCTGACAGCAACCCAGTCCACCACAGAGCGGTGTATGCACGCCGTCAGTCTCTGTTGAGTCCAGGGTGTGTGCACTGGGTTTTAGTCCTGACTTGGACGTGAGACTGAGGAACATCTCGACGTGATCGTACCTGTACATGTCATCTGTCACCCTGTTTGAAAACTTCACCGCCAAACCAGACGAAGGGAGAATGGGAAACTACCGGAGCTAGTTCCTGAAGAGCACGGGGGAAGAATAATCAGCCAGGTTAGCTTGCACGTAGCCTCTATGCCAGCTTTATTTGTAGTTAAATCGGTGGATCATTTTTTTCGCATACCAACCACCTTCAAACTACTGTTGGTAAGCAAAGATGATGGTGGGATAGTATGACTTCTTATGCATGTGTTCGTACACTGACGTGAACGAGCTAGCTTGCCTTGTATTTAATGTAGTGGGTTCGTCATGTGTGTCACAGTTCGTACACTTAGCCAGCTAACGTTAGCGATTTGTGTTAGCAGAAGTCAAATGCATGCCATTAAATGAGCCTGCCTATGAGTGTGTTGAAACACAATGTCGAGTTGTGAGGATAACGCTAATGAACTCTGCCTAACGCAACTGACATGCAGTGTTACTCAAGTACCGCCGGACTGTATTGCTAGCTGGGGGTTACGTCTCCGAAACCACCCAGTCAACTGGTCTTGTCCCTCTAGGCTAGGACTACGGTTTCCTGCTGTCGCCAGTCTGCGTTCACTGCTCGGTCACATCATCTGTACTACGAGGGAACATGCAGACCTTCCTCAAAGGCCGAAGAGTCGGATATTGGCTCAGTGAGAAGAAGATGAAAAAGCTGAATTTCCAGGCCTTCGCCGATTTGTGCAGGTACGCATCCAATATACCGAACCCTCAAAGTTACTAAGTGGTGCTTGATGAATGTTGTCCATACAATAGCTGAAGCAGTCGTTGCAGCACAGAATGCACAGTGTATATTTTGATGACGTATTTATAATTCATACTGTCTTGAGGATTATTATATATTGTTTATTGTGGCACTGGATTTTTATACTCTTCCCTTAACCATAAATAACAAATCAAGCCTGTATAATCAGATCAAATAATTATCAAATAATATTGAAATGTCTATTATAATGTATAAAAGGAGAGGCTCATGGATATCCATGCGGAAGGCCTTTAAACCCTTGAACACTTTAATAGCACAGTGTGCTTATTACTTGGCAATCTGTCAACAATACCCTTTATGGTTCTAATGGTAGGGATGTTAATGTAAATATTAGGTGTAAAAACCACACCTTCAGTTCAAATCTTTGTTTTTGTTGAGAAGAAAACAGTAGTTGGAGTAATGAGATCTAATATGTTACTGTTCCATGGATTCCTTTTAGTAAATTGACATCTACGGAATAACATCCCACAAAGCTTTTTGAAGCTGTGTGTACGATGTAATACATGTAGAGAATTCCAGCTATTCATGACTTTAGACACAATGCATTTGACAATGGTTATGGACACTGGTTTTGCCATATATACTAACAACTCTAAGAAGGTATACCTCAGCTTGTATTGTTAAAGTTATTGGAGGGTATGAGACAGATTGTGACAGTGCAGTTATTGTGCAAACTAACTGTAGTGTACGATTTTGCAATTGTGCAGCTCCAGGCACATTTTTCCCCCCATGACAATTTTACAAGTCTGTCCAAAGGCATAGTAATGACATTCTGGTCAAAGGCGTATATTTACAGTATCTTCATTTTCTATACTCTATGTGGGCCAAGGGAGGGGTGTCCAGTTATGTATGTTATGTATGTTATCTTGCCAAGTAATAGCCCATCTCTCTCTGCTGGAGTCACATGGTGTTACATAAGGGGTTGTAAAGTGGGGCATGGATTTTCTCATTTGGAGAAGGGAACTATACTGTGTTGGAAGATAAAAGTCCCACTATTGTGTGTATATGCAGCACATGCAATTTAGTTACTGGGATCTTGACTAATCATTTCCTCCCTGACCTGGTCTGAAGATGCCCTCTGATGATCGAGGAGTTCCTCGACAACGCAAACATCATATCAGACAACGACAATGTATTTTGTGCACCTGTCTTGTGTACAACCCTTCAGTGTGTTTTTGCCCGGCATGGAATTTGTATTGAGAGGGCACATTGTACACATTGTTGTATTATAAACCACACTTTCTTTTGTCCTTTTTTTTTATCCATTCATATGCCCATTGCCAACTGGGCTCTCTCTTGGCTGAGAAGCTGGTTTAGTGAAAATATAAGCTATTGTGTAGATGGGGAACCGGATTGAAGAAGTGCAGTTTATGAGAACCACCTTCACACCGTAACAACAAATGCCATTATATTTGTATTGCAAAAAGTATAAATTACCAAAACTATTGTGGTATTGTGTATTGGGTATTGTGGCATGACTTAAAGCGTGATTTCTCTACTTCCGTTTTTCAAATGAATTTCCCCTGTTTTATACCATGTTGTTCATTCAAAGTCATCAACAATCAAGAGGAAGGAAAATATGGAACTATGCTTACTACATGCGCTTCCCTCATAGACCTTGATGTGCTCAGAGAGATGCCCCTAAGTTGCATGACACTTTCAACAGAGCCACGGTCTCTCCATCGGCAGCACTTCTGTTAATACATTGGTATTGTAAACTTGTGACCATGGGCCAGCTGGTATGCATTAGTTAAGTTCATTGCTTATTCTCAAGTGAGAAAGACGGTGTTCTTATGGTGTAGACTTTGGGAGGAATAGCGATCCTCCTGACACCTTCACACTTGTCAATGAGCAATTTATGGTGACTTTAGATTTCAAGATGTATTCTGGAGTTGTTTTGCACGCAGCCTTTTATTTTTACTTGATAACACTTGCTCATTGATACACACATCGCACGGCACTAGTTCGACTTTCCTTCGAGACATCAGTCTCGTGCGCCATGCATCAGAACGGACGCGCTCACCAGGAAGAGCTCTGCTGTGCTGTCCTGTACAGCTGTACGCGGGGAGGCTGGCCATGAAAGGACATGTAATGTAGCTTTAAGAAACAATCTCTGGGTGTCCATTCATAACGTGGCCCCACAGATTCCCAGTTGAGTCTCGCCATGCTTGTGTCTAATCATAATATGCCCCTTTGGACCGCCCTCCTCGGCGTTATCATGCTCTTCAGAAAACATTGTTACTTGCTCCTGTCAGGAGAAGGCCACTGAACGGCCTTGCTATGGCAGTCTCTAGGGTAGGGTAGTCACAACCAAGCCTATGAGGACATGCCATTAAGGCACGCCTATGCATTATCTAATTTAATTAATTGCTTCTTGTCCAAAACGTTTTATAATTCGTGTTCATGCGTTGTGTTTAATTGAGCCAGAACATACCTGTCACTTGGGCAAGTTGTAACAGATACGGCTTGTAGTATAAGTAAGTATTGTACTGATGGCATGGCAATGTCAGTACACTATGTGCCTGGGACCTCTGTTGTTTCTTCTTCTTCCTTTTTAAAACCCAAACAAAATGTTCTGGCCCTGGCATGCTAGTCTGTTTAGCCTTTTCTTCATCCCTCCTTTTCAGTGCGGAGGCTTTGCCAAAAGCATCGAGGGAGAGCAGACAATCTCCCTATATATCAGAGCAGGGGTGAAACCAAAGGCCCTGTCCCCACCACATTAAACAGACCAGCTGCAGTATTACATGTCGGCATTGTTGTGAAGCCCTGAATGGCTGCTCGGCCGGTGCCCCGGGGCAGGGCTTTAACCTCGTGACCACGGCGACGGGCGGCTTGGTGGTTTTGGCGGCGGGTCTTTGGGCCCCCCCCCCCCCACGTCAAGTCACCTTGTCGTGGTCGCGGGCGGCGCCGGTCGGCACCAATTGTGTCGCACCTGGTTTCTTCTTCTTCTTTTTCTGGGCTGTCCTCGGTAACAGCAGTACAGAATGACATCAGCCTGATTTACATTCCTCGGCCTGAAAATGATTTTGTCTGCACAGCGCACCACGCCGGGACCCAACAGGTTGGAACAGGTCTAAATCAGGTTTGGATGCTTCAGTTGCCTCCCTGGTTGGCCCCGTGGTTTGGAAATCAGGAATGCGGGTTTTGCAACAGCTCAAGTGTTTTCAAAAGAAGAGACTCGGATCTTGAATCCCATCAATTATTGCGATTCAATATTAAGATTTGTTATGAATTCTGTTTACTTTATTAACGCTCCCACCATGGGGAAAAAGTTGAATCATGCACCTCTAGCGATGACTTTAATTGCCGCACCGTGATAGCTATACTCCATAGAAAAGTGGTAAGAAAATGTACACGTACAATTTGTAAATTCCGACTGAGGTGGAATGAAGCACGTACGATGAAATGTCTACCAGTCATCGGGACTGGTGGAATATTTAATTTGATTGCTGCTTATAGGATGAGGTACACAAAGAGGGTACAGTATGTATGGTGAAGATCTGGTGATCCTAGTTGGCCTTGAGGAGATAACAAAATATGACTTCCACCCTGCCACATTCTGCTGGACAGATAGCCTGTGTTGTTCCTGTAGACTGCAGCAGAGGAATCGACAGATGGTTAAGTATTATATGGATAGGGAGTCATAGAAGGGTCAGTTATTTTGGATAGAAAGTCATAGAAGGGTCAGTTATTTTCCATTACAGTTGACCTGTATGATTGATAAAAATCTGTCTGTCAGGTGCCCGTGGCTATTATTTTGGGGCTGTATCCTCCTGATCTTCCTTTGGGAAAGGAAGAATTAAAATGTATTAATACATGCCTACCGCACGCAAATGCGCGTGATAGTCAAGCGTCTATTGGAAGGAAACAAAAAGACCTACTATGAGGGCTTGGATAAAGAAAACGATTCAGTGTATTTCGATTGAAGAGTAGATTTGATTATTACGAAACGATTTTGAGACCGCTCCGATATCTTGTGGAACATTGTGACTGTGGGACTGTCCTCAAGTAGATCATTTGACTGATTCATGGCAGACTGTGAAGTTGGTCTGAGCATGTGAACACATGCATGTTTAAATTGTATTTAAACTAAATCAATTCAGGTGTCAAACAAGCAATAAACAAAATTGTTACAAAGATGTTAAGGTGTCGCCTGTGGTCTGTACAATGGTGTACCATGGTGTACAACGGTGTACCATGGTGTAAATGGTGTACCATGGTGTAAATGCTGCACCATGGTGTAAATGGTGTACCATGGTGTAAATGGTGCACCATGGTGTACAATGGTGTACAATGGTGTACCATGGTGTAAATGGTGTACCATGATGTAAATGGTGCACCATGATGCAGGTGAAAGCCACTTAGCCACAATGCTTCTTTGGGCTCGTTTTCTCACTCTACTTGTTGCCAAGCAACTTTTTGTTGTTGTTTTTTTCCTGCTGTCTCCGAAAAATAGGATGTGATCTAGTATAGAAAACCGAAATAATATGTGTGCATTCGTATGGTGACGTGAATGCCAGTTTGTTTTGAAATTCAGGTTACTAGTGATAATCGTTTTTCAGGAAAATAAGTACAGTTGCATATGCACATGTATTTATTCCTTCACAATATGTCCCCACTCATGTTTTCTTTTCTTTTCTTTCAGGAAAAGAGGAATTGACGTTGTTCAGGTAAGTTCGAATGTTAAGTTGTCTACCGTTGATTGGTAATCATGCTTTATAATGAAACAACAAGCCCTTAATCACTAGCCGTTATCAATGACTTATGGACAATACATGCAGACATACACTTACTAATGACATACTAATGAGTTTTAATCCAATGTAGCAAACATGCTACATTATATTCATCAGAAAGCAAACAGGGCTGAAATACTGGCACAAATCTGGATCCATTTTCTTCCATCTCTATCCCAGAGCCCTACTACATCCTTAATTTCTATATTTCTACCGTCTGTGCTTGGGGATCCCTCCCTCCCCTTTTGTACATAATGTATTCTGCACAGCCAGACAGAACTCTGTCCTGGGAATAGGCCCAAAGTCAGCAGGGCTTTGTTTCCCAGTATGCATTCAGCGTCTCCAGGGAGCCCAGCAGATCTTATGGTGGTAGTCAGAGGTCCAACAGCCTGCCAGCCCCGGTGTCTCCCACATATTGGTCAAGGGCTGCAGTCTGCATGCATATCAACATTGACTGCATCACAATGTAAGGCTTTGGTTTGGTGTTCAAAGCCAGTGTAGCAAGTGGGAGTTCCTGGTGGCCTGCGTGTTGTGTTTCAGACATGCCACCGGGTTGGGCTTTGACTCCGCTGCCGGTTAGTGCAGTCTATGGTATGTGCTGTGACTCACTGATGGCACATACCACTATTCCTGCCATTGCAACGCAGTGGCCTCGCGATGCTAGCAGACGATATCAGGCTGTCGCTCCGGTGCAGAAAAAAAAGAAAGTGTTTGTGTGGAGTGGAGACAAGGACAGAGAGCAAGGTCTGTGACAGGGTTAAGGTTCCACCATCGTTTAGTGCGGGTGAAGAGAGATTACCTTTTAAAGGTGCAGATGTAGTGTTGGGGGTTTTTTAATAAAAAATGTTACTGTATTTCGTAGACTATTCCACTGTATGAATCCTGCCAGCACAGATGGTGATGGTTGTGGGTCCGCTTGGCTACCCAAGGCTACCCCCCCCCCCCCCCCCCCCCCCCCCCCCCCCCCCCCCCCCCCCCCCCCCC
>OMKI01004707.1:7083-18563 GCA_900302315.1 Phycis blennoides
TATATTTTTGTCCAGTACCATTAAAGAAATGGTTTAGACAATGTGCAGCATGTGCCAAGATTCTGCAACAAGTTGTTTTATTTTCCGAAACAACTCTAATTGGGTGTGTGTGTGTGTGTGTGTGTGTTGTCTTTTACAAAAGTGAAAAGTAAATCACAAGAGATATTTAAAGTAATAAATGTGATGTGTACAGTCTGCAACATGGTGGATAAATATGACAAGCAGGGTCAATTCAGTCTTCTTGTTGACAACAGACTTTAATCTTGAAGGATGTGTCTTAAGGAAATGCATTACGATATATGCATTGTATGCATTACAAAATTGATTAATCACAGGCTTTGTGCAAACAGAAAAAATAAGAAATGTTGCCACCCTTATTGTTTACAATTGTCAAACTGTTAACTTTGGGAAATAAAAACAAATTACAGTTTTATGAAATTCAAACTCTTTTATTCAAAGCTGAAAGCTTTATTGAAAAAATAACTTCATTGTCAGCCATTGTGTTACAGCGTCTATTGTCATTCACAAATAATACATTCTGCGTCAAAAGAAAATGTTAAATGTCACAGCTATAGTAAATGACACATTTCACCCTTCGATTGAGATGGTTATGAGGAATACATCCATAACACGTCGGTCTTTAAAGGCATGAAACATAGACTATTCGTCCTCTACCCAGTCTTCTTGAGCCCAATCAGGCAAGCGTGTAGAATATTCAAAATCTGGCCCTTTGTACCGTAAGGCGTGGAGATACATGACGAGCTCCTTCTCCGTGGGATCTTGCCGTACGATCTTGCATTCGCTGCACAATTTGTCTCTGCTCCCTGCAGAAATTGGCTTCAAAGAGTCATCTGCCCCAGTTTGCTCCTCATTTGCTTTGGCTGCATCGTGGCATTGGGAGTTTCTAACAGAGTCATTATCGCCGCTTAGGTTCTCTATAGGGTGATTGTCGGTATTGCTAACGTCCTCGCCGACCTCCCGCGCTGAGCTACACGGCCTGGTCTCACCGTCTTGCGGCCCGCTCGGGGACCCCGCCTCTGCAGGGGGGACACCTTCCGTCTTAACGGCATCCAGTGATTCTCTGTTCCCCTGCCCCGTTGAAACCAGAGTCCCGACGCCGGCTCCCCCTTCCCCCGGGGCCGGTTTCACCTCCTCGTCCGGTATGTCCAGCAGATGCAGGCTCTCCTTGGAGCGATGCTCCTCCACCAGATCCATCAACAGCTCCTCGTCGCTTTTGCCCACCTGCCCGCCCTTGCCCCGCAGCGGGCCCCACGCTGACGCCCCGTAGATGGGGTCGTTCAGGATGGGGAAGCCCAGGTACTGGAGGTGGACGCGGATCTGGTGCGTGCGGCCGGTGAGGGGCCGGCAGCGGACCACGCTGGTGCTGCCATTGAAGCTGAGCCTCTGGAAGACCGTCCGGCAGTCCTTGCCCTTGGGGTGAACCCGGCAGAGGCCCACCTTGAAGGACACGACCAGGATGGGCTCCTCGCAGACCAGTTCCTCCTCCGGGAACTCCCCGTCCACGCGACACACGTACTCCTTTTCGAGCTGAAAAAAAAAACAAGAACGGGAACATTTTGTGGACCACAAAATGGAAAGAAATAGTACCATCGTCTACGATCTCCGAGAACCCATCTTCCAACGCTATTCCGAAACGTACCTGTCGGTCCCTCACCAACTGATCCAGTTTCTTGGACATCTCCAGCGTGCGCGCGAACAGCAGCACCCCAGAGGTGAGGCGGTCCAGCCTGTGGACCGTGTGGAGCTCAGAGATGCCCAGCTCCTTCCCCAGGATGAAGATCACCGTGTTGTGGCGGAAACGACCGCACGGGTGGACGGGGATGGACGCGGGCTTGTCGACCACCAGCACCTCTCCGTCGTTGGCGATCAACTGCAGAGGTCTGCCCACCACAGGGGGCTCGTGGCGATGCACCGTGTTCCTCATGTGGTCATTGTTCTGTGGAGAGGAAAAAAAGACCAGGGAGGTCAGGGTTTTGGCTTGACAACACAAATGGCCACTAATGGTCCTCCACTGTAAATGGAGGATTGTAAATAGCATAGTTATGTACTGGTGGAGACGGTGGCATATTTAATAGAATTTTTTTAATGGCATTTTAATATTTCAGTACTGATAATGATACAAGCTGTTAAAACATATAGTCCTGATATATTTCTAAACAAATGAAATGACACCAACCCTGAGTACTATGGACAGGTCCTCCACGGGGGTCTCGTTCAGTCGGATGCGTCCATCTTTGGCAGCCCTCTGAAAATATTCTATAGACTCTGATCTGAACTCATTATTGAACACCTCAAGGAGGGTTTTCCCAATCCACCGACCTTTACAGTAGGTTTTAAAGTCATAGTAATAGGGGTGGACTTTGCGGAGACCACCTTCAAAGTAATACGTTGTTTCGTTGAAATGTTCCTGGCTGAAGCTGACGCCTTGATTTCGCTTTTGAGGAGGGGGGATGTATCTCTCGCCAGGACGCGTTTTCTTCCCTCCACCTCCTCGACGTCTTTTCCCTCGAGAGCTTCTCTCTGGTTCTTCCACCTCTTCGCTCTTGCGTTTACCTGTCCCCTCTGCCACTGTGGTCCCCTCTGTCACTATGGTCCCCTCTGCCACTGTGGTCCCCTCTGCCACTGTGGTATCCTTGACTGTCACACCATTATTGTCTTCAGATTTTGTGATTGCATGCCCTTCCTCCGCCATTGTGCGGACAGGGTTTGTATGTTGATGCCGTGAATTATAAATGGTATGTGTATTTCGATCGTTAAGCGTGGCGCGTTTTCGTTCAGTTGATTTATTGCGATGAATCAAAAAATGACAATCCGAACTCGAGGTAAAATCAAATGGATTAAATTGAATACGGAGCAAAGTGCTTCTGTTAAGATATCGTCTTGACAAACAGTAGATCATGTGTGCGTTTCGTTAAGTCAATATTGCTACAAATTTGCAATTTATACCGCACTATTATGAAAGTAAATCTAAAAGCAAACACTTCCAGGGTAAACACTCACGTGCATTGCACTTTATGTCCACCGTGTGGTCGCTTAATGATGACGTACGTTTTCGAAGCCGGCGTTGCATTGGATTTGCTAAATAAATAACCAAGTGTATGATGCTTTGGGGCGGGCTATATAGTAAAATGAAAAAGTATAATTTTGAACAAATTAAACAAACATCAGATGTTTTGTTTATTCACATCGATCAAATACATTTACAATATTGTATTGTTCAAAAAGTAAAATGTACCACAGCCTGTCAATTGACTAATCGTCAGGAGATAAACTGACACTGAACAATGGTTAGTGTTCCTCGCGGACAAATGCAGTATATTATTCCAAAATAATATGTTATAAAATGTTTTATACACTAATCAAAAAGATGCTATTTTATATTATAGAAGTCCACATACCATTCGTATGCCATCCATTTATTTGTAGGATCACACTTCAGATTTCAAATTTTTCCAGAGCTTGGGCAACAAAGTATGGACATATCTCAAATAACAAGACAGGCATACAGAAGCAGATTCTGCCAGGTTGCTGGGGGACAGTGTGGCAGGGCTGATGGTCCAGCGAATGAAGCCAGTAGCCAGTTATATGGACCTCAAGAAATGCAACACCAGCGCCACCTCCTGCAGAGGCAACCACACTGTGGTCAGAGATCATCCCTGGGAAAGGAAGAATTGAAAGGATATGATCTTGGTAAAAAAAACTGATGTATTTGTGAGAAACAATAGAAGGCAAGATCTTTCACCTTGCTACTAAATATGAAGCATGACACTAAATGACTTATCTCTTTATAATTGGCTATAGCATAGTATAGTTGTGTTTAGCCTGTGCATTTGGAGGAATGAACACCGAGCGCTGTGCACGAGTCATACCCGGGCCACTGGCGCCGCTTGTCCGTCAGAGGAACGTAGATCACACCCATCAGTGCTTTTCTGACAAACGTCCCGTCTGCCTGTCGGTCGTACTGCTCCAGAACCTGGCTGCCGCCCTCTGGACCCACCGGCAGAACCAAGCGACCGCCGGGCTTCAGCTGCTCTAGGAGCTTAAAGGAAAAGAAAAGAAGCACATGGCAGACATCCCCTCGTCATGTCGAATGCGTCCGCTCGCCTCGTGTCATGTACGGCTACACCTTGCAGTGCACGTCTTAGTGTACGTCTGCAGTGTCCGTCTTTGCGGTAGAAATGAAGCCGTTCTCACAGCCTTAGGCAGGGTCGGTGCGGCCGCCCCGACATGAATGGCATCGTACGGCGCAGCATCCGGATAGCCGAGTCTCCCGTCCCCCACTGTGGAGCGCATGTCACAAACACTGGAGGTTACTTAAGCCCTTTGAAGTGAATGGATATAAAATGGATAATATGGATTTTGAGCAAATGTGTGCAGGTTTTTTTTTTTTAAGTGGAAGACTCATTGTGTTAGGTTCCTCTTAGTCTGGATCTCTTTATGCAATTTCCCTCAGGGATCATTAAAGTATTTCTGTCTGTCTGTCTGAGGCTAAGCCAATGTCAGACTCACCTACAAATTTGATCCGTCCAGAGGAGAGCAGCTCTGGGTCGTCAGCTTGCACATTTTTCACTGACATCTGGACGAGTTCATCTATATGCTCAATCCCTACCACTTTACCGCTGGGTCCGACCTACAGTACAAAATCCATGTAAAGCATGGTCAGAAAATCCCACCACAGAGTCACAACAAAGGCACGTACGAATGCAAGAAACCTTCCAGGGCCCCAATTTTACAACCAGACATCAGGCTGATTAGTCATTACAAGCCATTTATGACAACGCAACCTCCCACCTGGTGGTAAAATAGGGGTAATTTACTGAATATGAAGTTTACCATCCTGGCAAAGCAGGCGGTGAGATAGCCGCTTCCTGAGCCCACATCAAGTGCTGATGCCCCCTCGACTAGCTTCTCACTCAACACTTCCAGAGCATGGCCATGCTGCAGGGACCCAAAACAACCCATTATTACACAATTCTTAAATATCCAATAAATATGCTGATACATACTAAATCCAATCTGTTACAGCCCATTTGTAAATGATGTATTTGACTACTCACCATGTGTGGGGCACTTATTGTTGCACTGTATCCTGTGTGAAGAACAAGCAATATATTGGAAATGCATAACTTTCGCTAGATAGCTTTTAATAATATAATCGTTTGTGCGTGTGTGGGTGTGTGCGTCTGTGTATATATATATATATATATATACCAATGGACTGTGGAGAGTCAGCATAAGCATAGTTTCTAGAATATATCCCTCTGTCTGTAGCCAGCATGGCATCAAACACCCCTTCACTGCGGATCACCCCATGATCTGAAGGAGTAACAAGAACACAAATAAGCTGGTTACCTATGTAGTACAAACAACAATTTATTCATCAAAGGTTTCAGCATGGATTCAGATGGGAGACTGGTTGACGTATAAGGTGTCAGTGGGTCGAAATCTTTCTTGTTGGTGCCACTCTACCCCTTAGCCGACTAATGAGTTCAAGATGGGTTTTGCCACTCGACATCCAAGCCATGGTCCGGGACAGCAGCACGCCCATGGGGATCGCCGCTACGACCAGCCGGAGTACTGCTCGCATTTCATAGAAAGATCTCCCTGTAATCACAATTCAGCAATTAAGACGGCATATACTACGGGCAACTACAGACTACCGTTCGTTAAACAACGTGCCAAGCACAACTATAATACACCAACTTTTAAGATGGTTAATAATGTAGACGATTGAACTGCAGAAACGGTACCTTAATGTGTTGTTATCAATATTGACGTCCAAGAAGAGGGACACATAACGACATGACCCCTTCGAAGACTCGAATCACTTTTGGCCAATGATAGTTGGAGCAAAAATAATGTCATCCAATCACTTTTCGAAATGATTGATGGAGAGCTACGGCGTCCAATCATTGTTCTCAAAATAAGGAAGTCGTTTATAGCGACGCATAAGCCATGGGCACGCAAAGCTAGAATAGGATACCTGAACAGCTAATGCTCTATTCCTTTTAGTTACATAGGTAAGATGTGTTCATGTAATATTTAGATGCCATTGAAATACGTCTTTGTTTGAAATTATGAATGAATTCAAGATTCAACATCAAGCGGTTCTGCTAAACTTGCTAGCTAAGCCTGTAAACATCAGCTCGCTAATGTATGACTGCTCTTGAGTATGCAACATAACAATGATGTGCAAATGGTCTCGTAAAGGGATACATTATTTTTTTAACACTATTCCCTTGCTTTCTCTTTCTGCCTGTACCTAGGATTCGACAGGTTGTCTATGTGCCTACAAGACAGTCTTACTATAACCTTGGTTCTTGCATGCTTGCCTGTTTAACAACCAAGTGAGTGCATCAGAATAATGGACGATTTCGGTATCCAAGAAGTCCGGTCTAGCGGAGAGCTCTGGTCCGACATCTGTTCTACTTTGCCAGAAGTGAAAGACGAAGTGGCAAATGAAGAAAACAATACTCGCTTCACAGACTCATTCAAGCCATCCTCGCAAGTGAACGGACAGTCGAATGGACAATCAACAAATGTGCAATCTCCAAATGGCACCAGCACAAAGTGGGAACCTATGGATGATTCCGAAATCTACATAGCCAGTTTAGGTATTTGTTTTGTCCCATTAGTTGACTTCATCACTTTTAACAAATTATTCACTCTGAAGTTGTACCTATTAATTTGAATGTGCTTATGAAATTTGTCTAATTTAAACTTCTTAACCATACCCCAAAGTACTACACTCATTTGATTATTTCTCCCTGTTATACTCAACGTCACCAGTATATGATGCTTATATGTAGACCAAATATAATTTCAATATTTGTTTGACTATTTAGAGAATCGTCTGAAGAGACTAAAGGGCCACTCCAGTGATGTAACCTCCAGGGACATGTTAAAGTCTTTGTCTCAAGCCAAGAAGGAATGCTGGGACAGATTCCTGCACGACACACAGACCTCTGAGCTCTTCCAAAGCGGTGACCTGGATGAGGGGTGAGTATCGCATGGATGAACAACACAATACCACTTTTAAAAATTATTGTTGGATATTCTTTTGATATAGACTGCATTGGACCAATACATTCATTTACATTTACATTTACAATTAGGGCATTTAGCAGACGCTTTTATCCAAAGCGACTTACAAAGAGTGCATTTGTCATAAGAAGGTAAAACATTTCATTGCAGCTAATACAGTAAGAAAGTCACCAGAACAAGTTTCAAGCATTTCAATTGCTAGATTAACCATTGCTAGTATACAACATCTCTGACTAAGTGCCAAGTTACCAAGTGCCAAGTTGTTTTTACCAAGAGCGATCAAAGTGCTAACTTACAAAGAGCAATTAAAGTGCAAAGACGTACAACAAATAAGAGCATGAGGGTAAGGTTATGCAGGGTTCAGATGAACTCTGAACAAGTGGGTCTTGAGTCTCTTCCGGAAGATGGGGAGTGACTCTGCAGTCCTGACATTGGCCGGGAGCTCATTCCACCACTGTGGTGCCAAAACGGAGAAGAGTTGGGATTTCGCCATCCGACCTTTTCCTCCTTTTAGTGATTCCCAATGAATCAGTCAACTCTGGGGGGCAGGCTACTCTAGCTGTCACGGGGTGTGACTCCCAGTCAAACCCCGTTATTTACTTCCAGTGTGTCGATGACATAGGGGGAGACGTACTGGTGGTGTATGTCCCCGAGTGTCCCATGGTTCCCTTGTCTTAGTGTGCGTTTCTCACCCCCAGTGCCCTGGAACACTTCAAGAGGTGGCTGATCCCAGAGAAGGTAGCCATCAGTGCCGAGGAGCTGGAGTTTCTGTTGAGGCCGTCTCAGAGCAGAGAGTCCCCGCATGGCGGCACCACCACGCCGGACCACACACCCAATGGAGATGGGAATGAAGTGAGTGAGGAGAGGGCCAGCTCCGAGGAGGATGATGCCCACCACCCAGAGAAATGAGTGTGTGCGTGTGCGTGTATATATATATATACAGTATATCCGGTGATGATGAACACAATATTCTTTTGAAATCTTCTTTTGTATGTCTAGAATTATCCATTATGGACCGCTTCCTGCATTCTTGCTGTGTAGCGGAAAAGTGTTTAGGCAATAGCAGTAGTCCCCGTGGAGTCAAACCTGAGTGGAGCCCTGAATCTAATATATCCTGCCTTTTTTCTGTTATGTGTTTGACCATGTTATAGATACCTAATATAGTATTTATAAATCAACAGGTTTGTTTCATAATTGTCTGGCATGTCTTGCAGTTGGAAATTGTTAAATGCCATATGCAGTGTTACCCAGAAACAATGCATTTTTAATGTGTGTGTGTCACTGCAAATGCTGGTTGTCTTTACTGTAATGTTATTTCCTGTGCAGTTTTGAGGCAACCTGCCCAGTATCATCATCAAGTATAATAGTTACCAGTTTGTCGTATGTATTATGTTTCCTGTGTAATTGATGTATGTGATTCAAATTAAACTAAATCGAAAACAATGCTGTGCTGTATTGGACTAATTAAACAAGTGTCTTTCCATTAATCATATGCGAAGCAAAAACATTTCTTCAATAAAATAGTCAGCCTTTTGCTGTGAGCAATGGTCAAAGTCCAAAAAGAAAGATAATTTAAACTTTAAGAGCTCTCTTCATTACATTTGTCAGTAAATGTAATTTGTGGTTGCAAAGTACAGTGATCTCCACCAGAAACTAAATCAACAATAGTAGGCTACTAGAATAAACATTACGATACTGTTTCACAATAAATATCGTTAAAATCAGGACGGAAAAAAACAGAAAACAGCTATATATTGGCAAAGCACCAAAGATTAAGTAGCCTATGGATAATAGACAATAATGATGCATAACAGATTAAAAGCAAGAAGAGTTATCGGTTTTCTGTGGTGTCATCTGAAGCACGTACTGTACAGGGGCGCCGATGTCATTTCAAAAGTGCAGGAGCCAAAAAGCAACATTTTATTTCGACCCCTGCACTTTTGAAATAACACCTTAGTTGTTTCGCTATATCGTATTTATTTAAAAAGTGACTTTTGAAGATGATGTCTTCTTATTGTCATTCTTAAAGTATGACAAAATCAAAGTGTAATATAAAATGTTATCATCTGAACTGGCCATGAAACTGACCACGGTGGATTTAAATCACATTCAGTTCCGCCCCCCCCGTTACTGGCTAAATGAACTCATCTGAAGTGGGCCGGCTTGAGAGCGTGCGGAACAAGGTGTGGATTGCCCCCTTGTGGAGAAAGAGATACAAGACAATCCTGAAGACAAACTCCCACAGGAACAAACCTTCCAATGAAATAAGTCACTTTCTTTCAAACTCATATATTATTTATTACAATTAAATATTTTCTTTTATATTACATAAATCCATTTAAAACCATACAAATGATCTGTGCTGTGATTAATAGTTCCCAGATGCTCTCAGAATTCCATGCTAAGAATAGGAATATAAATCCACAACAAATAAACCACTTGATTAAGTAAAGACTTTGTACAAGTTGGACTTTTTTTTCCTTCCCAATTACCCTACTCCTTTTTGGTACAGAGAATATTTCTTTGTTGTGATTCAAGATCAAACCAGCATTGACAAAAATAAAATGTATTTGGAAGGTGCATTCATATAACAGTAATTGCTCATTGTCCGCATCAAAACGTGAAATACAGGTTAATTGGAACAGGCACAAGGAAGGGCCGTGTAAGACAATGCATCACACATCTTTATAAACCATAATGGATCTATAGTGACTCCTAAGGCAGCTATAATAAGGGACTTCCACTTTGGAGGAAGAACGTCAAGGGACAACTAAGCAATCCAGAGCTACAAACTATTCTTCTATGCAACGTTGGGTGACGTTTGGGGTGTTGGGGTGTCCATTCTGAGATTATATCTCCATTCAGATCCTCGGGAGATGTATGAATTTAAACTTAAAATCCTTTGGCTTATTCAGAAGGCAGGTTTAGAGGGCGGGAGAGAACTCCTCTTAACATCTGTTAAACACAAACATGTATTTTCAAATGGAGTAGGAAACAATGGAATTATATTTGATCCATAACTGGACTCGAATATTTTGAACTAAATGTGAGTTGACAGAAGATAAAAGAGTTGGGTTCTGATCCAACTGATCCATCTCCATTTCATCCATTTGATCATATCATTAGGATTGGCCACCCAGCAGAGCTGCCCCACAGGATTATGGGAAAACTGTGGCGTGGAGGGCGACCTCAGATCCATTAGCAGGGTCTGGTGGCAGCCCCCCTGGGACAAATGTTTTCTACATTTGAACTTTAACAGATCCATCTGGTGCACTTTTAAAGGAGAATCAAGAGGCTGGGCCCATGGAAATTGTTGTGCTTTTTACAAACAAGCACACAGCCATCTTTCATGTTGATCTTCAGAGGAAACCATTCTTTTGAAACTACATTATACATCCGTGGTGGGGCTCAGGTTAAACTTGCATTGGTCCGCCAGAGTAAGGGCGACGGTTGGGGAACACTGGGTGAGCTATGCTAAGCTTTAGCACAGGCTGGGATGATCAACACATTGCTAAACTCTAGCTCAGGAATGTTCAATAAGGCAGCACAAGCAAGGGTAAAGGCCAACAGCCTACATGTTTCTATTAGGGGAACAAACTCAAGCATGTGTAGTTTCTTAAGGGGTAAGGGACATAACTTAAGTGTCTACATCAGGGTGTAGGAAGAACATGTGACACAGAACAGAAATGAGAGGGAGCATGTAAGGTAAACAAAGAGGAAATGTCTTTAAGTTCTCATCATATCGAAACCATCTCCTTAGTATCATCTTGAGGGGAGTACACATTATTGAAGAAGTGTTATTGGTTACATTGGAAAGGCCGTGTTTAATAAGACCCTGTTTAAAAGTGTAATAAGTCTATGGCAAGCAACTGACACACCTAACTCTGTAAAGACATTGTAAAGACAGTGCAGCTGGAGAGGAAACACACGCTCACACTCCTTCTCAAGACCAGGAATGAAAGTCATCCTTTTTACCACTCTCTAATATATTTTCAAATTGACCTTTTTTTTCAAAAATAAATTATAACTTCTCAATAAAGAAATAAATACATATCTTCTTGGAAAACACAGGAATGAGTCATCACATCGGATCTACGTTCAGTAAACCTCATCTCAGTCAGGAAGAAACAACAAAATGTGACTAACTGATTCCATCTGCCGTGTGTGCTCACCCACATATAGAAATGCAAATACACAACCTGATGACACATGATTTCAATTCATACCACTAGCAACCTGCTAGGGGGAAGGAAAAAAACAAAAAGTGTGTGTATATATATATATATATATATATACATATATACACATACATACATACACACACACACACACGCACACACACACACTCACTTACTTGAGCATTAGCATCACAACAAACACCCGACCAATATAGGAAATCTTTGAAACAGGTTGGC
>OMKI01004754.1:2167-14716 GCA_900302315.1 Phycis blennoides
TGCCTTTGAGCAGGAAGAGCAACCGAGCGGCCGCCCGATCCCTGACAGCCTCCTCGCGCGGCCGGTTCCACGCGACGCATCGACTGTAAACCGCTCCGAGGTGTGTGTGTGTGTGTGTGTGTGTGTGTGTGTGTGTGTGTGTGTGTGTGTGTGTGTGTGTGTGTGTGTGTGTGTGTGTGTGTGTGTGTGTGTGTGTGTGTGTGTGTGTGACTCTTGTGGCCTGACTTATAATAAATAGGCCCTATGCTTTTTTTCTTTATATATATATATATATATATATATATATATAAACACCGTGTGTTCTTATATTCATAAACGATATTGGAAAACCAGAGGCTGCAGCTTCGGGATCCTATTTTCCGTGACACTGTTCAGGACACGGGTGTATTTTTCCGTGGAAAGTGAATGAATCTCATGAGTAACTCTAAAACTATTCAACAACTTTATGAAACCCAACACATAGTTAAACTAATACCTAACCATATCTAAAATAAGCATAATTTCCAACCGAAATACCCAAACTGACCATTTCTAACCAGGACATGAACTTAATGTAGACTTTAACCTAGACGTAATTTGCAACGCCATCGTAGGAACAAATGGGCTCCCCCACACCTTTGTAGTCTGAAATTGCAGAAGAGAAGAGAAAAGAACTAACTCGGGTCTTCGAACAGCGACCTCAGCAGTGCGGTCAGCTCAGTAGCAGCAAGGTCGCAGTTCACACTCTCTCCAGCAGGCGTCGCAAATGTGTAGGTTATCCAACAATGAAATCTACAGTATAGCAGACAAAAGTTTTTTGCACATGGAGCAAAATAACTAATATTATGAATATACAGACACATGTTTGTGTCGGAGGACCAAATGGAATACTCCTGAAGCAGAGCAAGTGACTCACCTGTCAGCTTCTCCAAACATTCTACGCACTTATTTATTTATTCGGAGCAGCTTGACCATTGGGGAAGAAACAGCTTCCTCAATGGTCTAGTAACAGCACTTGAAACACTGATTTATTTTATCAAAATTCTTAATTTGAGGCTTTGAAAATTGCGCTGTTGTGAAATGATTTCAAAATGTAGGAGCCAAAGTGACTGTGTAGGTCAAAGTCACGTGCGTGCAAAAGGTTACACAATGGGAACACTGCAAATTGCTAAACTATTTTATTGAATTGCTTTATCTTGTATAGATCCTACCATATTGTTGCTTCCAATTTTGTTGGAAGAAAGACAATTCCAGGATCAGACATTTAAATGCCATGCCTGCCACCATGTAAATTAATTTCTTTAATTTGATCTTGTTCATTCTGTTTCATATTTGTTCTTGAATTCACGTCAAAATAACAATTTTAACACCACTAATACAGGTCCCAGGTATGTTGGAATATAATTAGGATAGAATTGAGTGGGCATTAGCCCTATATGGATGCATTTTAGGCATATTTTTGGTACAGAAGGGCAGATAATAGCTTAAAACCAATGTAATGGCTGAATAGACAAATGACGCACACACTGACAGGCAAACACACTGGCACTAAAAAACGCCTGGTCTGGATCAGTTGACTATAACCAAATTGTTATTCGGTGGCCATGGTAACAATTCATTATCCTTTCTTCTCCCCTGGGTGATGGGAGACAAAATGACCCCCTGAGGATGAGGGGACACATGAACACATCACTACCAACACTAGCATGTTCACATCAGTTTAACAGGGTACCAAATGTTGATTCAATGACAAAAACCCAACCTCAACTGCATGCACTATGTAGTAGCGCTGTGATGCCATAGGGATGAAAAACAATTGGATGGAAATGTTACAAAAAAGGCACAATACATTTTATTGGGATAATCAAGTTATTCTACAGCATATAAAAGCAATTACACGTGACAGTGAATATTCATATACTTAACACACAGTCACACTTTGGTAATCATCGCTCATTAGTGCAGTGGATGTTGAAGTATTACACCAAACAACAACAGGCTTTAAATACAGTTGTGATACAGTTACAGATGCAGCTAGGAATGGGTGTAAATGTAACTATTGGGCATTCCAAGGCGTCAAGGCCTCTGAATTCATGGCCGAATTGATTCTTGCAAATGTTGTCAGAGAGGAATGTGATAATTCACACAGCACACATCCAATTTTCCAGGTTTCAATGTATCGGCATTAGACAATTGGATATCCGGGACTTCGATTTCAAAAATGTTCTGGACAACACTGTGGCACAACATAGCCATATGCACTCGCATACATCAAGTAAACACGACCAGACATGATGGACTGAGCGCAGCATGTGTTGACCTTTGCCTTTAGACTTGGGATTTCGACCAGAAGCTCACACCAGAGTTCACACAGCAGTCAACAGCAACATCGACCAGACATTTAACTACTTCAAGATAGAAATAAAATAAATAAATACTGTAGGTTTGCTGTAACATTCCTGGTCATTTCTGTGCCCCAAAGTGTGTGTGTGTGTGTGTGTGTGTGTGTGTGTGTGTGTGTGTCAGGATCAGAAAGAGTCTGTGAATCAAACAGTGGTGTAAAAGGACCCTTAAAATGGCCAAGCAAAAGCTGCCATTTTAAAACCCGTAAACAATTCAAGCTGCCACCAAGTGGGATTGCTGAGAAAATGTTGTATGGTTCTACCAGGAAAGAGACACAATGTCAAGCTATATAGGACAGAACATTTGTTTTAGTATTAAAGTCTCTGGTTTACCACATTGTTCAGTTCATCATCTTTTTAAGTCAACTTCTCATGGGCATTTATCACATTTTATACTAGAATGTTCTCTAGTGTTTGTTGGGAGTCACGTCTGCCCTACACTATTGGGGTTAGAAAGGTTAAAATTAGTGTGTTAATGTATTGAAAGCACTTTTGTGATTTGTCTTTCCTTCTACACCATCCAAATACAACTTAACCAAGTATAAAAATCCTGAGTGGGTATTTTGCTCCCCTGTCGGGGACAGAATAAGATCATCATCACTGGGTCTGAAGGCAAAGGCACCAGAGACACGGAGAAGGCCTCAAGGTGTTAAAATGAAAGTATTCTAAAAGCACAAGAGGTTGTTTCACCACTCGATCACTAGCGTCACACATGCATTAAGGCAGTGGTGGTGTAGACCTGTTTACCATTGTAGTTAACCAACATGACCAGCAGAGGGCAGCATAACAGAGGTCTATGTAAACTCCATTGTCTTTGTTGAACACCTTCTCATTCCTCCTAGCCAACTTTGAAATGTACATGTGTGTGCATACGGGGGAAATCTCTCACATGCTAAGCCGAAATGGCAGAAACAAACAAACAAACAAACAAACAAAACTAAACAGAAGTAAAGCATTGAAATTAAAGACTAAAATAATTAGGCAAACAAAGATATGGACAAATTGACACCAATGGTGACGACAGCATCTGGCCTGGTCTGCTTGGTGGCCTTTCAGAACAAAAAGCCGCAGAAGCAGAGTAACCTCAATGTGGTCCTTTCACTAATCATCAACATAGTCAAAAACTAAAACACCGGGACATCTACGAGGCAGCGTCAGAGTTTATACAGCAATAAAGCTTTGCATCGACAGTACAGAAAAAAAAACAAAACAAACAAAGAAAACAAGACTTTCAATGGTCAATAGGACCACTGAAAGTCTACAGCATCAGTCACTAGGACCTAGAGGAACCTGAAGACAAACTGACAGCATTTGGATTTCTTTAGCTCTTACCCCCAATGTCCAGACCGGCTGGACAGGGCTTCCCTGTTCCTCGTTAAACACTGTCCACTCAAACGCCAAACCATACAATCTGAAACCTAGAAAAGCAGCCGAGGGCTTTCAGACAAATCTGTCATTTGAAACATAGTACAATTTGGTGTGATGCTATACATTTTTTATATATATATATATATATATATATATATAATCTTGCCACTATATTTTATTAAAATGAAAAACATCAAAAGTGTCGATGTATTTTGGTTTATATAGATATAAGAATGTGTAAGGGTAAAGATGTACTGGTGTACAGGGCTTCCTTCAAATACAGCAGGGATCTGGATGACCAGGAGTGAGTCGTAAAGGAAGTACTGAGGAGTGTGGATGGGAAGTGTTGGGCCCCTAGCCATCTCTCAACCTGACTCCACAGGGAAGTATTTCCTGAGGCTAGCCGTTCGAGAAATCAGCCATCATGTCTACTGCTGTTGACTCACTGCAAACATTCCCATGTTAGCGAGTCACTGTATTTTGAGTCATATAGCGGTAGGTGTGTTATATTTTTACACAATAATAGTGATTCAATTAAATTACATGTTCTTGTTTCAACTACAATAGGCAACTTGTCTGTCGATTTTCATTATTACCAACTATACAGCAACTGTATTTTCTTTGCTCATTTTCTAGAAAATTAAATAATACAGAATAACATGACAAATTTAGATTTTTCTTTTTGCAGTTGGAGTGCATATGTCATAACAGTCAAAACTGTGACTGCTAGATCATCTGAGCATTATTATATATGCAGTAGCTGGGTGAGCACTAATTCTAGCAAAAGCTGAGGGCTAAAGCAGCAAGCTTGAAGGAGGGCCCAAGTTGACAATATAGATTAAAGCTCAGCCTCCATCTTTCTATAATACAGCATTAGCAGACTGAATTGAGGCGCCAGCACACAGTGTTAAAGCGACAAAAAGGCCATATAAATAGTTGTGATATAAATATGTGCACACAAAGAACAATAAAGTAACTTAATATGAATCAAGTTAAAATACTATGGTGGCCACTTCTTCAAAAGGAAGCCTGTGCTACCAGTCCCACTTCCTCCTCATTTTGAGGAGTACAATGTATCGATCACCATGAGTTACCGCCTAGTGTCAATGACAGCAATGTTGTGATGACTTAACACTGCCAATCTCTGTCCTCATCATAAAACAACGCAGGTCCAAGGCCTTTAAAGAACAGCAAGTTAACGTAACGCCAGTACCTCAGTCTGATTTTGAACATCCAGCAATTGTGAGAAAACGCGCCATATTAGCAACACAAAACAGCAGAAAGGAGTCCAGGGTTACGCAAACCCAAAACGGCTAATGCAAGGTTTATCACTGGCAGTTCAATTTCGGGTCACTGAGCCAAGCCCAGATCTGAATCATCTCCTGTGGGGTCCGGGGATGAACAAGCATCAAGCTCTTGTAGGCACAGGGGTTGGCCCGGTACTTCTCCTCGATGTCAAAGGTCCTGAAGCCCTTGTGCTTCTCCGGGGCCAGGCCCAGCTTGCGGAGGCACATCCCGGTGTACACGTCGTCGATGGGGTAGAGCGCCACGCGCTTCGACGCGTTGTGCAGCCGGCCTGCCAGGTCCCCCGAGTAGAGGTAGCCCCCGCCGCCGGCGTACGGCGGGTAGCTCCCCACATACATGCTCTCCGGGATGAAATACTTGACCTTCTTGTCCCGGTGGGGCCCGGCGTTTGTGATCACGTCCCCCACAAACAGATCCCTGGCTTTGGCACCGGAGAGGCCGCCGAGGAATTTGAGTATGCTGTAGGTGTTGACAAAGACGTCGTCGTCGCCCTTGAAAATGTACTGTGTCCCGGGGCAGCGGGTCTCGATCCAGCCCAGGAACAGCACCTCTTTGACCGTCAGGTTGAAGAAAGAGTCGCGGTAGTCCCACTGGACGATGTCGCGGTGGTGCGCGCTCTCGTAGCGCAGCATGTCCGACAGATCCGGGTGGTGGTCCACTTCCGACGTGTTGCCCAGCAGAAACACCGTCTTCACCGTCCGATTGGCCAGCACTCCGGACCGGCCCCAGGACTCGCGGATGGCCTGGCGGCGGTCAAAATGTGGTGCTAGCGATTTGATGGCGAGCAGCAGGAATGGGGGATCCGCGCACAGATCGGCCTGGTCCACCAACAGGGGATAGGAGCGGCAGCGCATATAGATAAGGAAGTCCTTGAAGCGGTGGGGCAGGGAGTTGTAGTCTTTCACCTGCGTGGTGACCTTGAGATCGGGATGACACGGGTCAGAGATCAAAGCCGAGTCGTTCAGCCAACTGGGCAGGTCTTCAGTGCTATAGTTGGCGGTCAGGATGGGATTGTTCTGGAGGTCGAGAACCTGCTGCTGGAGGTTCCAGTAAGCCTGGCTCGGGACCATCTTGGACCAGAAGGGATTTTTTGGGATGTGGACCTTGTGGTGACCACCCTTATCCTGGCCATTGTTCCGGGAGATCAGGATGAAGATGAAGAGGTTCACCATGACCACCGTCACCAAAACTTTCATCCTCCTCCACAGCAGCGCCATGGCCACCTCCTGGGAGCTGGGGAGAGGGACACGAAGAGAGAGAGATAGAGATAGGGGAGATGAAAGAAATGGAGGAAAACACGAGCAGAGGACAAAACTGATGAGCTGTATACATTGGACACGCGCTCATACAACACTCAAAACTAAACCCTGCATTGGCCTCTGTGGGTGTTTTTGGTCAGTGTGAAGGGCGGTTCATACAGCAGTCTGGGCTCGGCTCAAAGCTTATACTACAATCTAAATAAATAATATAAACAAATATTTATTTTTTGTCATTTCTTATTTTGTTATTGTTATTGCTTCACAGGCATAGCAAAGTATGTTGTCAAGTATGCGCTGTTCCAATAAGCCATAGCTAAATTATTTATGGAAGATGACACCAGAAAGCCAAAATGAGCCCAATACAAAATGTTCAATACTGAGCAAGCCTAATACCATGAAAAAGGGAGGTAATACACAGAGACGAGAACGGGTGAGAGAGTCAGAAAGAGAAGACAACAAGACAGAAAAAGGGGGAGATACACTGGCTCAGCAAGAGAAAAGACTATAGTTTTCCACCAGGTGTCTTGTGCAGCATCAGGTTTCTCTTTTGGCAGGCTTACATGCAGGCTGATAACAACTGGCCTCTCATTTTATGTTTACTTCCTATTTTCTCCCCATTATTTTACTAAATCTTTATAAAATGTGTCCTCTACCTACTTTTACAATGTCTCTTTGGCTTCCGAAATCCAATTCCAAATCTCTATCTCTACATGAAAAACACTTACGCGTGCAGAGTGTTTTTCAAGTTTCCATTTTCTAGCTCGGCTTTCTCATCTGGCCTAATTTGACTAATGTCACTCTCACTCAATACATCATCTTTTCCCGCTTGCATTAACCTCAAGTCCTTCGCTCTAATCTTGTTTTCCATTTACCTGGCTAATGGCTCAACCACATCTGTGAGTCGAGGTTTCCAAAACGGCTCGAGACAAGCTGACCGTTCCCTTGCATGGTTGACGCCGCTATTGTTGTATGCGTGGATGAAAGCATGCAAAGCAGTAAAGCACTTTGAATGACTACAGGTTAGTAAAGTGCTGTATAAATGCAGCTCATCTACCATTTGGCTGATTCATGTTTTGTTTGATTAGAAAATACATTTGCATAGCTCTTCCAAAATGTCCTGTGAACTGTGTGCCGCAAATTCAGAATTAAGTCATACAAATAAAGTTGCAATTGTCATTCTAGTCAAATTAGGAAATTTGGGAAACCAGAAGAACTCCCATACCAAAGATAAACAAAGACATGGCATGTTATAATAATGATGGCCTGAGGAATCTCTGTGAATAAGAGCCTAGGACAGGCCATGGGGCCATTGTGCTTTGTGTCCCTGCATACACATTCTCTTGTGACCGGACTCCTCTCTGCCTTACTCCATTGTCCAAACATCAATCCACGGTTTGTCTTGGACTTCCTGTTCCCCATAGACTAAACCCCCCCCCCCCCACCCTCCCAAACACACCCACAAATCCACCTACCGGACCCCCCACCCCGCTTCCTTAAACAACACAATAACCAAGAAAATAAATAATAACACGAGAGAGTCAGTTCAGAGTCAGTCACGTTCAACATTTGTCACTGTTCAGTACTAAATAATTGCCTTCATATTATAGGACATATAAGGTTTGACCAGAATGCCCCACCGAAGATACAAGCCTACAAGCAAGCAACACAATATTTTTGAGGGTTAAATATTAATTAACGAATGTACCAAAAAATATGATATTCAATTAACATTCTGTAGCACTATATGATACTTCGTGAGTGTAGCCACAAATGTCTTTCGAAAAAGGTTGAGGCAGTGTTGAGTGGACAGTTCTGAATTCTGAAACATCCTCTTGTATTTTTTCTCTCTCTCCCCTTCTTCCTGTTTCTTCATCTAGGAATCAGGTTACAGTTCTGGTGCATCTTAGCAACACCCAACCCTGACAACACAGCCCCCAGCAGAGTTCATTTGCTGCTCATTTAATAACCCTCTCCACTCCACTCTCGCCATAATCATATAACGTCTATAACCAATTTCCGTCCATCATTTGGTCAAGTTGTACATCTCACGGTTGCAAAATGTTTCACAAGAACGATCACACAAGGGCTGTTAGAGGTGATGCAAAGGATATTCTGACTTAAATAGAGCCTGATTATCAATGAACACCCAATAAACACCCCTAAAAAGGCAAAGGGAAGGAAGGAGGAGACGGGAAATCAATCCTCCCCCACTAGGAGTAGCTTTAAATGGGACGTCGCGCAAACTAACCTTTACTGTACAAACATCCACGAGGCTAATCCACATCATCTGTACTCACTGTATCATCCTAACAAGTAAGGTGGATTACAATAAGTATCCACAGCTCTTCCTGTCTTGCAAGTGCTGGATTGTCCCTGCGGTAGATTTAGAGGATCCGAGGTAAAGCCCCTATATCTCAACCCAAGGGCCTTGACTTCTGCCTTCATAATCTGGGAAAAGCACGAGACTCCAGCAGTGGATGCATTATAATCACACACAGAAAACAAAACATTGCATGCTAAAACAAAAACAACAGGCCATGTTTCCACCTGAATGTACAGCAGGATTCAACTGTAGTTCTAACAATGCCCTTAAGCTGCCTATCAAAATGACCATGGACTGGCAGCACTACCTACCTTGAGTTGTAAGGGGACTTTAATCTAGTCAAAGACTAACCCAACACAAACAATCAGCAACAGGAATTCCACTCGCCAGTTCTTAATCAAACATGGCATTGTCCCCAAAGTTTCACTGTTTAAGTCACTCAGTGACTTAAACAGTGAAAACAAATGAAAACAAATCAATATGACAGATAAAGCCTAATATGTACTGTGAACCATTGCTCAATAAGAAAAAGGGAACGCTTAGGGATTGAGGTCACAGCATATAAAATAATAAAATGAAAATGAGTAGAGTGTCAATGTCTGATCGGAGTGTGTTGCCCCCGATAAGAGGGCACTCCAGGTGATGCAATGCCTCTCCAACCGGGTGTTGCCGCAATAGCTACAAGTTGCAGGATGTATTGGACGCACATGTGTCTGTACCTGCCTACTTCATTCACATCTACAGCTTCTCTGTGTGTTATTGTGTCGGCATGTGCTGTACACCAGGATATTAGGGCCAGATTGCGCATGCGTGTTGAAAGAGGCCATTCTATGTCTATGTATGCTACATGCCTGTGTGTGTGTGTGTGTGTGTGTGTGTGTGTGCGTGTGTGATCTTACCTCTGACAGGGAGACCAGGCCTCCTTAGCTTGTCTTGTTGAGGTGTGCAGTGTTCACCTCTCTTACCCCATGCTGGGCTCCACCCCCATTGGGGAAGGCAGCCAATGGCACTCAAAGACGGACATTGGGGGCTGGGGTATGACTGAATGGATCCTAGAGGGAGAGAGGGAGGGAGAGAAGGCAAGGGGGTGTGGGCAGGGGAAAGAGAGAAGGCACATAGGAAATGGCAAATGTGAATATTGAGGTTAACAGAGGCTAGCCAATTACCTCCTTGGAGGTAATGAAATATCTTTGGGTGGTAACATTTCAGTCCAAGACCTTAGTCAGACTGATCTGTCTGATCATATTAGTTTGACCAACTATGATTATGCCCATCAAACTAGAACACACCGGCCCTACAGTGTACAGTACACTCGCACAGATTGCCGACCACAGATCACTCCAAATGTTATAATATTTGGAAGAATACTGAATCGAATTGAATATTCAAACCTCCCTGCCAAACCACAACCATGCCTCCCCCATTTAGCCGTTTTTATTACCGCCTCTCTCTTCGAGGACTTCAGGAGCCATATTGTCTCCCACAATCGGCAGGCGCAGGGAACATGGTTCAGATAGGATGAGTAGAGTAGAAGGAGTGTATGGGACATGGTTCAGATAGGATGAGTAGAGTAGAAGGAGTGTATGGGACATGGTTCAGATAGGATGAGTAGAAGTAGGAGTGTATGGGACATGGTTCAGTTAGGATGAGTAGAAGTAGGAGTGTATGGGACATGACGGTGTAGTGGCTAGGGCTCTTTCCAACACAAGTATTCTGGATTAACGCCACAATGTCTGCAGCCTACCCGTAGGCTGTGATCTGTAGACTCTGATCCCTTATCCCAACCTACACTTTTAAAGACATGTATCTGTTCTCAGAATAACAACCCCAAGCCTACTTTCAGATTCACATTTAGTTGGTGAAAACGTGATCCTCTGTCACACTTGCTTGCCGTTTCGTTTGAATGTTCAGCATTTTTTGTTTGTTTGTGGTTTTCCTTTAAGTCAAGCAAGTTGGTTCATGCATTGCGACATTAAGACTTCTGGATTTTTGTCCAATCAGGACATTTATGTCCTGATTGGACAAAAATGAGCTGTGAGGTCTGAAATCCTATCATATCAGAGGCAGACGAATAAGTTGACATTTCTAACAAATCAGTAGTACAGTAAGGTGGTGGTAGTTGTGGCCCTCGTGTCCTATGGAGGAATGCAGTGCTATCCCGGTTCTTTATGGGCTATATCCATATGAGATATACACGCCAATTATCAGTACCGGGAGCGACAAGAATAGGAACATGACGAGAACAACAACGACAAGGAGAAAACATACGGCGACCTCCAAAACAGGCAACAGAAACAGATCTCTCTATTGTACTTTTAGCACTGACACATTTGTTTCAACAAATGCGACCATAAAATTCTTACCTAGAGCACATTAAACTAGTACATCTGATCTGGTAACACCTATTTGAAAGGCTCTTAAATTCCCAGCTTTGAGCTCCACATACGTTAAAAAAAGTTAATAATGATCATATTAGCCATGACAGACTCACAATCTCATGTTATATTTATACATTTATAAACCTGTATATATTTTTTCAATTGCTGCACTGTCAACGCATCCTTCATGAGCACTGGAACGCTTATGTAAAACTGCAGGGACAGCCCAGTCGCAGTGGGACACAGGAATTTACTACTGATGCTTGTGAACATTAAATGAATGCCAGCTGCTCTGAATCATCAGTTAAACTATTGCAAGTGACATCCGTTGCTACCAATACAAATCAGAAATGACAATTGGTTTGATTTGCGTTATTTATGTAAAAAGTGATTGTTGAAGAACGTCAAGTAATCTACCAAATTAATTACATGCCGCTGCTAAGTTACATGTCATTGTAAGCTGATTTTTGTGATTAGGCAGGAGAGTGGACATATCTGGCAGTAATAAACTACATCCCTTTCCTTTCCCATCCGATTTATATATATATATATATATATAAATCGATTTCTAATCTATTGTTGTAACTCGAAAAAATGCTAACTACATTTCCACCATGCTGGGATGCATAAAGTGGTCATCTAATTTAAAACACAGTATGGACATGAGAACTGATCATTCATGGAGGGGGTTTACCTCAAAACAGTTAACTGGGAGAAGTGAATCATTAATGGGTTGGGGACACTGTGTGACACCTCTGGTCAACAGATAGGTAGAGGGTTAAGGAAGTGGGCTAACGTTACAAGAACACACACACACACACACACACACACACACACACACACACACACACACACACACACACGAACAAAAGAAGAAGCCTCCACTGTTCCACAAAGCACACATCATTTACCACATGAGAAATACCGCCCTCTATATAGATTGAATAGTTTACCATGGCAAGAAGAGTAAATACTACAACATGACAGTGTAACCCAAGCTTATGTGTATGATTCCTCATAGGCAGTTGGCCTTTACTGAATGAATTAATGCAGTTCATCTGTTCTGTGTGTCTTGTAACAAGGAAATGTATCATTCTGACTTAACTGAATGAACCCAGAACAAATCTAATGGCCCTGGGTGAATATGAAGAAAGACATTTGAATATAATTATGTATTGGTTACATTTAGCACACGCTTTTGTCCAAGGCGACTTACAATCAGTACATTTGTCATACATTTGTGGGATTTTGGCATGTGAACAGTTAGAGGTGGGGATCGAACTGCCAACCCTCCGGTTAGTGGACGACCCGCTCTACCGCTCTACAAAATCTGAGAAAGTACAGAAAGTACAAACATTTCAAATTATGAGTACCGTATTTTCCGCATTATAAGGCGCACCTAAAAGCCTTTAATTTTCTCAAAAACCGACAGTGCGCCTTATAATCCGATGCGCCTTATATATGGATCAATATTGGTTAATTATGGCTACCGTAGTCAGGGGGCGTCGCCAAAATAACAGCGGTAAAAACCGTAA
>OMKI01004759.1:6150-18059 GCA_900302315.1 Phycis blennoides
CACGCACGCACAGTGTACACAGCCATAAACACACAGACACACATATAGACAAACACGTACAGTATGTACAGACAGAAAAACAAACATGCACACACACACACACAGACACATTAACATGTATAAACACACACTCACACACACAGACTTACTAACATAACAACATTGTAATACAGATTACTGATTACTGTTCTTTTGCACTGTCAATACTCGCTACTGTTTGCACTATCTATTTATGCTACTTATGCTGCTATTCCTACCTCATATAACAGTAGATTCCGACATTGCACGTTGAACATTGCATATTTATTTTTACTAATTGTATTGTCTTTTTTTTTGTCTTTCTGTCTTATCTGTAGGTATGTTTACGTTAGTTTTAGTATTAGGAATGTCTTGTCCTGCATGTTGTGCCTGTGCACTTTGACCTCCAGCACTATCTGTTCCACCGTGGGAGGGTGAGAAACGTACTCTCGATTCCTTTGTATGTCTTGCCATGTGGAGGAATTCACAATAAAGCTTCTTTGACTTGACTTTGACTTTGACTTCAATGCAGTTGATGAGGAGTGCGTCAACACATGCATCGCGACACATTGCCAACAACACATGGATGGATAGCTTCTGAGTCAGCCATGGGTCGTGACAGCGGTGGATGGGGCAGCTGGAGGAGTGAGGGCTTCCCACTCTGAGTGGGTTTGGTTTACCTTGATGATGCAGGGAGGGGGCTGGGGCTGGTTCTCGGGGTCCTCCAACACCCGCACCGGTCCGTCATTCAGGATACTTCCCCCCAGAAACGCCTGCGCTCACCAGATAATGAGGCGGTTGGATAACAGATGGTCAGGCAGACAGAGAAGGGGTTAGGTGGGCGGACTGGCAGGAAGACTGACAGACCGACTAGCAGACAATTAGACAATGACAGAGACACACATTCTGTATATACAGTAGATACCAGATGGATAGCAAGACACTGACATCATGAAAGAATAACAACACACAAAAACAATTTGCTGTTTTTGTGTGTTGACATCTAAACAATTGTTTAGATGTCGATTGTTAAAAAGTAATTTCCGCCATCATTTCAGAGCCTACCTGGCCGACCAATCGTGGCGCTCTCCTGTCTGTGATGTCATACTGTCTGATGTCACCGTGCAGCCAGTTGCTGAAGTACAGGAAGCGGTCGTCCAGGGAGATGAGGATGTCCGTGATGAGACCTGACGCGGCACACGGCAGCCAATCAGAATGTCTCCTCGCACAAGTGCACCAATTGAGCCGGCCGCCGATGTCTGATCAGCTCTTTCAATGCCCTGTGTGGCCGTAACACCGCGGCACTACAGCGCATGGATTTAGCGTAACCAATAGTGAGCGACTCACTTGGCATCTCGGGCAGCGCCCAGCCCTCCACCTTCTTACTGGGGACCTTGATAACCAACTCTGTCGCCCAGTCTCCCTTCTGGAGACACACACACACACACACACACACACACACAGTTACATCATTGCTGGGATCAATTCGATTATAATTTCTTCTAGAGGGATCTACTGGGATCTACTGGCTTCTGCTGCCCCCCCCGGTTCTATCGGGTTCTACTGCTCCGCCGTCTGCGGACCTCGGCGTCTACTGAGTTCTACTGGGTCTCACCAGGGTCTACTTGTCTCTACTGCGCTCCTGTGGATCACCTGGGTTTTGAAGAAGCGGTAGACGGTGGAGCCCAGGGCACAGCCCACGTATCCCTCAGGGGCGCTGGGCTCGTGGAGGAAGCGGACCTCCAGGGGCACGGCGCCCTCTGCGCCCAGGTCCAGGCTCTGCAGCTTCTTGTGGCTGGTCCAGTCCCACACGTGGATGCTGGTTCCATAGAGACCTGCGTAAACAAGTGTTGGTTTATGCAATGATATTATAACAACAATAATATATATATATATATATATATATATATATATATATATATATATCATGCTTCCTAAATTTAGTTTAAAACCACTCGTGAGTTACTGCCACAGTATCATTATGTGTTTTGTATTCTTCTATAGCAGAACACCATTTTGCCTATTTTTCCACATTATTTGTCTAATTACAATAATGACTATGTAACAATTAAGGGGGCTCACATGATATCACATATCTCATATCACCACAACAGTCAGGACGCCCAACATATTTTTTAATCAAATGAATATATATTTTCAGCTGTATTTGTTTGCATGGCTTATTGCAGTGACACTGCGACTGCATCTTCATGTCCCTACATGAAGATGCATCCCTGCTGGATGCAAGTGGGCCAAACAGGAGAGTTGGTGGCATCACCACCTTTGTAATGTTAGCCAAGTTTTTCCTGTTTCCTGTTTTCCTAGATTCTGCCAAAGGGCGTTGTGTTGGCACACATCTGCCACAGGCACTAAGATTATGTTTTTGTCATGCTATTGTTGTATGTATGTATGATCAGCTGTATGTATAGGTGTCCACAAAGCCCTGCATTTCAAAGCATTGACCGACACACATTCATCCAAAAGACAAAAGTGCTATATTGCCATTGTTTGCCATCGTGCGCACGCTAAATGTTACCTGGCCGAATTGGCAGTCAGGAAGTCATTTTGACAAACTATATTGGTTATACTGGTTAAAGTGAAGCCGGGATCAAAGCCAGGCTACCCTGCATTGATCACCCAGACCGCTGTTGTGCTTTATATGGCCTCACCCTGCCACGCCTCACCTTTCCCTCCCTTGCGTTAACTGTGACCCTGAGTGGGAGCTCGGCTGGGGACCCACCTTCCTTGACGTGCTGGAGGTCAAAGCCCTTGTTCAGGGCCTTGGGGGCCCCCCACTCGGTGCTGATCATCACGTTGTGTCTGGGCTGGTACCAGAAGTCGTAGCCGAACGCCGTGGCGTCTCCAGGGTGCTCCCAGTTCCCCAGCACCTCGAAGGACTCCCCGTCCAGCAGGACAAACCCACCTGCGAGAGGGAGACACAAGGACCCTTCAGAAGACGGCTTCCGCACAATGCCGGCGTCGTCATGGTAACAGATGGTTCTTGGTGGCCACAGGTACCTGCAGCAGTACCAGAACCTTGATCCTAGAATGGATCCTAGTCCAAGTTCTCTGGGGAGCTTCCTTCATTAATTGAAGAGAGTCGGTCAAACCTCATCTAAATAAAGTCATGTAGTGTGTGTTTTGGTGGAATCTGTGAATACAGTGGTATTCATAAAACACAGATATTGTTTATTTTGTGAAAGGGCTCGCACATCAGAAAGCATCATGGGATCTTATGTTGGCAAAACTCTGCCATTTTGAGAGGACTCAAGACAGTTGATGTGCCGAACAATCCTCAATCAAGAAATGGAAATCCCATTCTAAATAGTCCAACATTGTGCTGTCATCAAAGTAAAAAAGTAAAATGGCGACTTGGCGGTCTTAGCTATCACTACCTTTGCCGTTGCCAGAGGGGTCTCCTATGCAGCTGAGCATGATCTGCCCACTGCCCAGACAGTGGCTGGTGTGGGGGTTCGCCAGATCACACTTCCACATCAGCTCCGTGGGCTCCACAGTCTGAAAGAACCAATCCAAAAGCTCAGTGGTCAGGAGTCAAAAGAGTCAAACTGTAGACCACACTAGCTCCGAGTGCCAGAGAAAGTTTTCTGGGTTTGATCATCAAAAGTCTGTAACTTTAACTATAGTCATCCTTGATGCCTTACGCTCTACCTGCTGCTTAATGACATGTATATAAATTCACTGCAAGTCAATTAAAAGCCAAGAATTAAATGGTAAACTCTGGGTTGAGCACAATTAGTGATTCCAGTGTGCTTTATTTTCCACCTTTCTCCACCTTTCTTCCAGAAATGAGAGTCTGAGAGTCCCCTCCCCCAACCTCATAAAGATAATAACTAAGACAATAAATAGATTGAAATCCCTCTCTAGGAGCCGTGATTGGCCGCATTGGCGCCCAAGGACAACCACACTTAGCAATGCTCGGCACACAAAGAGAAGCTAACATCCATAATGTAGCGTGAATGTAGAGTTAACTCGAAATCTGCGCACGCTAAATGCTCTTCGGCAGAATCAGTACGTGGAAGTAATTCCGACAAATTGTGTTGTCGGTGCCGGATGTTTTAGTGAGTCCAGGTTACGCAGGTGAGACGGTGAGGATGAATTAAGGTGCAGTTCCACTTCAAAGTACGTCCACATCCTCACTCTATGTTGTTATGTTGCTTTACAGTTCAATGCCATAGAGCTCTCGATGCTAGTAAAACAATCAACAAGCTGAGCAGGTCCTGTGAATTGGGACATAGTGTACACACGTTGGGAAATCTGATTACATGGTTAACAGATGGGAAGATTGACACACCGTTGAAAGTGTATAAACCGGTCTTATAATAGTAATTGATTGACAGTAGGATCATAGTTTCTTTAGGCTTGGAAGCATGGTAGCTTAACCTTTTAGTACAACCATGAAGGTGGCAAGCATTGCTGCAAACTCTCACTGCAAACTCTTTTTTTTTCTTTATTGTCAACAAGACAATATGGCTGCAGCCATATTGTTTAAGTTTAAGTTGCTTATTGGTCAACTCTCATCTCAAATGTCATCTGATCAACTTAATCGAATTACACGGCTGTCAGACCAGCCCGGCCCCCACGGTGAAAGTGTACGTGTCGGGACTTGTTGAGTTAATAAATGACAAGCTGCTGTAAGGGTCTACTGCAGTTACAGCCATAACCAATCACACGCCTGTGCTGGTCTGTTTGCTGAACCCGAGAGGGTAAATCAGCCACCATTCAAACTGTGGCACTGTGAAGACACTTTGAGACTGCAACGCGCATGAAGGGCAAGGCTATTTCAAATGAACTAGACAATGTGCATGTGTACGGCTCTGAAGTACTACAATGCTACTCTGTGCATTACTACATTACTACATACTACACTACATTGTGCATACTACACTGATGCAATTTCCCGCAGGGATCATTAAAGTATTTCTGTCTGTCTGTCTGTCTGTCTGTCTGTCTGTCTGTCTGTCTGTGCATACACAGCTCTGATAGGGAAGTTACCTCTGGGTCGGTGAACAGCCCATAAAGTGTCATTGTGGACAAGAATTTAACAACCTTTTTTTCGACTCACGATCGAAAACATCTCAACATGTATGCGGGGCTGCAACCAAACCTAAACTGCCATCATGATAAGACTCTCGGAAACCAACTGTTACAGAAGCCAAATGGTGACTTGTCGCGAAACCTTGCATATCTCGGTCAGGGCGCTGCCAGCACTACCGGTATGACAGCCGCCAAGGATCCTCTGCTGCCTCTGAGTCACCTTATCATTCACTGATTCATTCACAATACACTACCATACATCTTGCGATTTTCATTAAAACCTTTAAATCTGCATTTGCACAATTACCGATCACATACTCTGTGTTCTTTGTGTCATTAATGTTCTGCGTGATGTATGTGGGAGAAATTTACCTCATGGTTGAGGGACTTATAATCATCCTTTATCGTTCAAACTCGGTTTTCTCATCCTCTATTATTTTGTTAAAGTAGTACGTTTTTTCCACGACATGGCGGCAAAGAATTTCTCTCTCCGGACGACAAGAACAATCAAGTCGGAATCAGGATCTCCTTGACTTCACTTGACCTATGACCCTTGACCCGGCCCACCGACCTTGTGAATGCGCGGCGCACGGGCGTCCGTGGCCACGTCCACCACGTAGACGCGGGAGGAGATGAGGCAGGGAAGGATGAGGAGGCTGCGGCTCTTGGAGGCGTCGCCGTAGCAACTGCTGCAGGCGTTCCAGCCGGAGTGGTGCAGCTCGTCGCGGAGGTTGGGCATCTCCAGCCGGTGGATCACCTGGGTCAGGGAGAAGGGGCCAGAGGACAGCGTCCCGAGTGAGAGAGGCCGAGAGCCGGGCTGTGCTGCTCGCTATTAGAGGAAACGCCTTGATGGCTCGGGGCTCTTGGTTCAGAACAAGATCATTATGAAGAGTTTTATCTGGGCACGGTTATTTTGGGGTCACAGTGCCAGTGTGAGGGGCATTAAGGGTAATAAATGTATTAAGGGCAATAAACGTATGTGATGAGTTGCTGAACAAATCAGACTTCACTTGTTCCTTAGCGTGAGGTATGGCCCAGATATACTGAAAACAAAATCTAAATTGGTGTGTTTGCAATGGCTGACACACAGCATTAGGGGGTTACTATCATAATTAGGGTTCAGAGGGTACCTGGCAGTATGTGGGGGACTTGGGGTCTATGTCCACTGTGGCCAGGTAGTCTGGCTTCATGATCTCTGTGTTACGGTAGACACACGGCAGGTAGACGAGCTCCTCCCTCGGACCTGTGAATTATGCAGAGCATAACTCACAAAGTGTGCTGGATGGTTGATTGATTGATGAGATTAGATTCAACTTTATTGGATGTCCAGCCATCGTAGGTCCATCATGCGGGTGCAAACTGCTGTGTTCTCTTTCCTCTGGTCATCCTTTCTGGTGAAGTCACATAAGAGACCAAAAGTCTCCAACACTGAATCAATAAACTACCATCAAGTGAGCTCACTGTGGACGAAAAGTTTAGCGTGATTCGTAGCATCCCGTACTCGTAGAGATTCCTCTCCAGCTGCTTGGCCCACTGACAGCAACTGACAGCAACTCACATGAATTGGTTTCCGATGACCAAACATTAGTCGTATCTGAGAAGAGGAGAAGAGAGTGTGGAGAAAGAGGCTTCACGGTGTGTCTCACCCTTCATGGCGTCCAGGGGAGTTTTGTATCCCGGTCCACAAGAGAGACAGTCAGCTGCACAGGAACACAAAACCAAAACATCCCACACTGTTAGATGATGCACTACGGCTGGTGGCTCCTCCGTAAAAAGAAAAAAAAAGAAAAAAAATTAAAGAAAACAGAGGTGAATTAAAGGCCACATTTTTAAAGGAGACCACCATTGTATTTGTATTGCCCCCCGTGAGTGTTTCGGGTTAGCACATACAAACACATAATAAACGTCTGCGGATTACATGACCCAGAGCGACCAATGAGGGAAATGAACTGGCTCAGTATCAGGGTTATGTTGGTTTTATACACAAAAAGATAATTCACTTTAAAAACCACGGTAAACAGAGTAAATGAACAATAAATAGTTTGGCTGCTATTGGCACTTGGCAATAATGTTGCACTTCAACGTCGTAAGCAATTTATAAACATTTACATTTACATCTAATAATATCCAACCCACCCATTACGTTTACGGTCGTTCTGGGGCTTCACAGCAATAACTTTGTCCATCACGAACGCTGTTTGAATTCCACCGAGTTTGTTTTTTACTTGGATTATTGAGAAGTTTATTAAAGTGATATTTTATAGAGCTGATTTAGACTGCTGATCAACTATCTATTTCAAGTTTTTTTTTAACAATTACAAATTAATTGTGGCTGCCCTTTGCCCATTTACACAACAGACTTCCAACTGTATCACCTACAAAAGTGAATTGCGTCATTCCAAAAAACAAAAAAACAAACATTACCATTAAAGATCTATGCGTGCTTTTCTAAGCGAAAACTGACCCATTTTGGAGTTGGAGGTCGTGTTCCGGGAACTGGTCCGAGTGTAGTGCTGCTCATAACACGCGTTTCCCATACAGATCAGACTTATGTAATTAAATGTATGTTAAATTGATGCGCCTCCTGGAGGCCCTTATTGTTATCACCGCTGCAATGTCACATGGAAACTGATAAAAAAAAAAACTAAAGGACTGAGACACAAATCTAAAATATCATCGGTCAAGTGCCTCTTATCAAAACTCCTGCCCTGGTTAATAGTGTTTTATCTAACAAAAACTAAGAGAAATATGAAATGAAGTAAAGTCTAAAGGAACTGACCCATTCTGGAGCTCGAGGTGCTGTTCCGGGGAGGGTCCGAGCGCAGTGCTGCCGGTGGTCTGCGGCCAAGGCATTGACCGCGCGGAGGGGCGGGCGCAGCGCTGTCGGAGCCCCGTCCTGGCGAATGGGCGTTGAGGATAACGTGCAATCACTGCTCAAACCCAGGAAAACAGGGATATAAAGGTGGCTCTAGTAAATGTGTAATTACCGTTATGTCACCCATGTTGATTGACGGTTTTTATGGAGATCTGATAGAAAAAAAAGGCTTTGCATGTGGGGAATAGGTGACCTGATTGACGCTGGCTTCCAGCATCTCAGATCCATGTAGAATATTTGTGGGAAAAACTTACATTTGTGGGAAATCAATTCGACGATGGCCTTATGTTAAGCTACAACGAAAGTGTCAGAAGCAAGACTAGACATTGAGACGAAGCTAAATTAGTCATTCATTGTAGCCTACTTATAATAGCAGTAGGCCTACACAAAGAATAACCATTTTAATGCAAATGACAATGGCCAAATAACAAGATCAGAGAAATCAGTGTCCCCATTCCAAGTAGGTCAGAGGGCTGCTTTCTTATGGTTAATTCATGAGGAGGGTACAGTCCTGCTCACCATTATTGGCACCTGCGACATTTAAGGACATCAGGCTATGTGGAATATCTTCTGAAAATGTAATCAGTGAAACATTTCGTTTCTATAGGGAACTCGTGTTTGATACAAAAGAGCAAATGATAAACAACAATTTAAAACAATAAACAATGGGAGGAAAAAAATGAAAAACTTAAAGCTTGCTGTGTCACTGGTATTAGTACCCTTTGCTGTAAATCACTATGGAAACACATTGCGACTCACCTGTGATAAATCACAAATGATAATCACCTGTGATAAATCACAAATGATAATCACCTGTGATAAATCGTCTGTGCCCATGTAACATGAATTAGCCAATGAATGATACACTTCCGTGTTTTAAAAAGCCATCGGTCATCCCCTGTTTCTTTGTCACAATGGTGAAGACAAAGGAGCTGTCTGAGGACATCAGAAGTGTGATAATTAGCAAACACAAGACCTCCAAAAGGGTATATGGCCATTTACAAAGACCTTGGTATCCCTGTTTCAACAGGTGCGTAATGTTATTAAGACATTTGCCAAGCATGGAACTGTCAAGAACCTCCCTGGACGTGGGAGGAAGAGGAAGAGAACATTGATGAGAGAAGTCTTCAAAGGTTGGTGTGAATGATGACAAACACCACGTCAAACTGAAGGCCAACCTGGAAAAGTCTGGGGTCATGGTTTACCATACCATAAGTACCATACGCCGCACACTAAAGTCTGGGGTCATGGTTTACCATATCATAAATACCATACGCCGCACACCAAACCAAACAGGGCTGCATGGGTGAAGGCCAAGGAAGACACCATTGCTGAGGAAAAGACTGATAAAAAGGAACAACTAATCTTTGCCAAAGAGCACCTGGACAAACCACAATCCTTCTGGGAAAATGTTCTGTGGACAGCTTTTTGGCAATGCACACCAACAGTTTGTTTACAGACGGCGCAATGAAGCCTACAAGGAGAAGAACACCCAACCGACAGTGAAGCATGTTGGAGGATCCATAACGTGGGGCTGCTTTGCTGCATCTGGTACTGGAGGCCTTGACCGCATCACAGGAATCATGAAATCAGAATTCTCATGAGATTTCGTCCTACCCAGTGTATGAAAACTTGGTTTGAGTCGAAGGTCATGGGTCCTCCAGCAAGACAAAGACCCAAAGCAGGCAGGAATGGTTGAAAGTTAAAAAATTGACAATAATGGTTTTAAAATGGCCAGCAATGAGTCCCTGATCCCAATCCGATTGAAAATCTTTGGTATGAGCTGAGATCTGCCATTGAGGAAAAGAACCCTGCAAACATTCAAGAGCTTAAACAATGTGCAAAGAGTGGGAGAAAATACCAACTGAGAAGTGCAAGAAGCTTATAGATGGCTACAAGAAACGTTTGGAGGCTGTCATCACTGCCAAGGGTGTGCAGCCAAATATTAAAGAGGGGTGCCGTTATTGCTGCAGTTTTTCATTTTTCATTACAATATGCAAGTTGAAAAAACAATTTTCTTTGACTTTGGACCTCCAATTAAAAGATCCCGATGATATAAATGTGGTACATTTCCATTTATTTCTGAAGATATTGTAGAGGTTATGCAAAAGAACTGAAGGGGTGCCAATAATGCTGAGCAGGACTGTAGGTGCAGTTCACCTCCTTATCAGACTGGAAGAGGGGACTTCCATCGAGATTTTATCCAGACTGGTCACTTTTGAAGCAGAGTGGCAACATGTGGACAGTTCACTTACGCTTTGCTCCTCAGCAGAAAGGTCACCTGTATAACGTAACAATGACTCAGACAGACCCACCTGCGCCTCCAGTGGGTAATTCAACCCAGCCTGCAAGATATCATCACTCTTTTCTAGAAAGAATGTTTTCTGGTTGGTGTCACGACAGGACACGTTGCAATGTCTCCACATGGCATTAGAATGGTGCAACCCCAGTCTGCACAATGGCACACACCCAAACAGAGATGGCAGTTTTTATCTGGGAATGTAAATTCATTTATAACTTCCCCATTTCGCTAGACTTCAATGCCCTGTGTCACAATGATGGTCAACATAGGAATATAACAGTGTTAAACAAATCACAGCAGCAGAGTAAAAAAAAACAATCTTTTATTTCAGATCATTAGCACCAAGGTAGCATCAAGATAAACGCCAGGGTTTAAGACATACAGACACCTCATTGTCAATTGTTTAACACAGGTATTTGTGTTTATAGCACTCCCCAAGGGGAAACATAGTGGACGAGTGTCACCAACACTGAATCACGGTCCATAACAGAATGTGTGACGTTCTCGAACAGCAACACTGCTGCATTGTAACCACCTTATTTATCGCCATCCATCACCTTTACAGTCTCTCTCAGCCAACTTTATCCGCCGTTATAGCTCCTCTTCCATCTCCACCTGTTCTCCAGTCTCCAAGGAGGTGTCAGCTGGCTGCTCCTTGCTGGGACCTCCTACTCCTCCTGCATTGCCCTGGTTCGAACCCTCCTCCTTCTCGATGGCCTTCACCGTTTCCAGTGCCCCTTCCCTTTCGTCTGGTTCCTCCGTTTCCATGGGGACAGGCTCTGCCGGCTGCTCCGGCTCAAGAACACCAGGTCCCAGCATGCCCTCTGCCAGGCTGCTGATGAGCTGGGACCGGCTCGGGGCCTTTTCTCCCTCCTCAGGAAGGAGGCCCGTGAGCCGGAATGAGTTCTTCAGGAGCACGCGCCTGTCCTGGAGGATGACCAGGGCGTCCTTCAGCCAGCCGGTCAGTGTGTGCGGGAGGCCTGCGGCCGTGACTCTCCTGCCCGCGCCACCTTCCAGGAAACCCTCTCTGGAGCTGAACTCCTCCCAGCGGGCCAGCAGGAGGCGCTGCAGGACCGGGAGGGTGACGACCCTCAGGGGCTGCAGGCGGAGGCTGCACCCGGGCGGGATGAGCACGGGCAGGGTCCTGGTCTGGCCGAGGGCGGCCAGGAAGGGCTCGGCCACGTGGTCGCGGTGCCGGTCCAGCACCAGCAAGCGTTTCCTGTGCTGGCCCGGAGACGAGGCGTGGGGGCGCCAAACCCGCTTCACCCAAAGCTCCAGTCCTCCCGCCCAGGAGAAGCCTTGCGGGTGGGTCTCCACCAGGACCGAGGGGGGGGCCGACGGGGGACCATCCCCCAGGGGACCCTCCGCCCTGGACGGGTCCCACAGCAGAACCAGGGTGGGAAGCAGGGTTCCGTCTGCCAGCATAGTCAGGTACGCGGTCATCAGCGGCGTCCCGGTACCGCTCAGGCTCAGGGCGTGGGTCGGCCAGCCGCCTTCAGAGGTTTTCTTCAACAGGTCCAATTCCAGGAAGACGCTCAGCCGGACCACGCCGGCCACCGCGCTCAGAGGGATCCGATGGAACTCCACCTGCTTCCGGGTGAACTCGGTGAAACTCTGGATCCCCTCCTCCATGAAGCGGGGCAGGGGCGGGTGCGGCGC
>OMKI01004768.1:0-11386 GCA_900302315.1 Phycis blennoides
TTTTGTCGTTCAGAAGGGGACCAATGAGGAACTCAAATCCTGGACCGATGGCGTCAGTGGTCCAATGTTCAGGCAGTACTCTGGTTCCCAGGTTGAATATCCACCGTTAATGGCCACTTCCACACACACACACACACACACACACACACACACACACACATACATACACACACACACACACACACACACACACCCAGGACCCATTGTAAGCTACTGACCTCCTTCTCTTCACAAACCAAGCACTTCTCTTTCCTGTGAACCCCCCCAACACACTCACAGACAGACTACACACACACACACACACACACACACACACAATGATACACTCACAGTCCAGAAACATGACTTTATCTCCAGCGCCAGCCCGCTAAACCTCACTGCCATATTTTTAGGTATTCACAGAGTATACGTATTGTTATTATAAGGATTGTTCTTCATATTATTCCAGATCGGTAACGCCTATAGCTCAGTTCCTGATTGCACAAACATTTTACACATAAAAAGAGTAATGAAAAAAAGTAAAACAAAGACGTAATCACAAAAAGAATGTATAAACACTGGAAAAACACAAACCTTCCCCTATATTACTATAATCTAAAAAGATTTAGTGGTTTTCTACTCTTTATGACTCAAAAAGAAACACATTGTCTCTGTTGCATTAATACTAAAGTATTAGTTTAAACCAAACACTCAAGGTTTTGATTACTTTCTTGCAGTTTTGCAGTTTTTAGTTTATTCAATTACAGTTTTTTGATCATATTCTTTGATTGAAAAAGAACATCATGAATACTGTGTTTTAGCCCAGCTGGTAAACCTTTCATTAAAATAATGAGATTCATCGTTAAGAGAGTGGGAATCGAACCCTGGCAGTGTTAAGGCTAACTCCTACCAGCTGAGTGAACCAGTGGAAGGGTGAAAACACATTGGTGTGGTTGTTTATCATAGCCTGTAATTCAAAAAGTAATGGAAAAAGAACTCTGTAATATGAATGTAATATAGAACGATATAAATAACTATAAAAAAATTTCGAGGGTTTGGTTTAAACCTACTTTTGTATGAATATATCAGATACAGAATTGGTATTTAGAGTCATAGGACAGAGGGACCCACTGACCTTGGCAGGGTTAACAGTGCTCACTAGCACTGAGCGGGATAACTCTGCTAAGTTAAGGGAAAAACTAAGTCAGTTATTATTTTTAATCAAAGAATATAATCGAAAGAAGTAATTGTAAAAGTAATAAAGTAAGTTGACAGACCAACATGGTTCTCTTAATGGGCTGACTATAAAGTCCATCATTTGTTTGTCTATTATTTTTGTTGTCAAAACGTTATTTTTTATATCACCAGGGCTGAGGGACAACTGAACAACAACTACTTAGAATCCTGACCGGACGTGTAACATGCAACATGCTGGCCCACTGTTTAGAAACCAAACCTCCCGAGAGACATCTGTATCACATCACGTTCACAGCTGAAGATCTACATCCAGATTTGAACACATTAACCCTCATTAACTCCAATGAGCACATGATCATATTTGCCTTCGGCAGACAGGAAGGTTTTGTTTTGACTGAGAAGCTCCACGAGCCCTCAAGCAGAAACAGCTGCCGCTGATGTCTCCTGGTTGGCCTCCTGTAGTGAATAGTTATCAGTGGAGTCACAGAACTCACAAGTGCCCTCCTTATGAGTTTCCGCTTTGATTTCTGTCCTTTTCCCCCACAAGTAGTGAGCAGTTTGTCACATAATACTCTAGTCTGAATACGTCTTAACATTCAGAGCGCATTTGACCCATGTAGCATTCCTGAGACTGGATAATCTCTTCCGATATTCTGTTTTATTTAAACAGGAAGTGTTTCTGAAAACACAGGAAGTGACCGGCCATGCCCACCAGAACGCAGACTGGAAGTCAGATGAATGTAGAAAGACCCGGGCTGGATCAGCAGAACCCTTAAGTCAAAAAAGAAAACCAATAAATAGCCTGTGTGTCTCAGACTGTGTGCCATCGTCAGGGGGCTCTGCGGCCCCCGCGGTGCTGGGTGTGTACTGGAGCTGTGCGGGCCGGAGGGCTGGTTCTCACAGCAGCGTGAGCGGCCTGGACTTTGAACAGGATCCTGGTTTGAAGTGGGTGGCTCTGGCACCCACTCCCAGGGCGCCATGTCTTGTGTTCTTTGATGGCGGCCTGAGAGGTGGGCTCCTGTTTCCTCCCCACGCCTTACCCCCTCACCCCCTCACCCCTCCTCAACACAACACAGCCAGCGCTTTGAAGATCCAAAAACCTGTTCTTCAGAACCATTTGATTAGCTGCTCATTTTCCTGAGAGCGGTGAGGATGCCAACGCAAAAGGAACACACACAAGCTCACTTAGACACACACACACACACACACACACACACACACAAGTTCACTTAGACACACATACACAAGCTCACTTAGACACACCCATACACACACACCAGCTCACTTAGACACACACGCTCACTTAGACACACACACACAAATGCTCCCTTAGACGCTGGTGCACATTTGATTTACGAGCACCTTGCTTTGATTTCAAAGCAGTTAAAAGTGACGTTGTGTGGGGACACAAGTTCCAGCATGGTCCCCACAAGCACGTCCCCGGGGGCTTCTGGCGACGTACAGTCGCTAGTCGGCCCTCACAAACACTGCTGGCCGGTTGAGGACTCATCCCGTCTTCTGAGTTAGTGGTTATTGTTTTTATTCACCCCAAACACCAGAGTGAAACGGTGCGGAGAACAGAAAGGCTGAAGATCCAGACTGATTGATGGTCTGTGATTGGATCTCAGAGCCAGATGTGATGTTCTAACGTGTCGGTTCAGAGCCACAGAGATCCTCTTTGTTCGCACCGCTGATGTTCCTGATGCTGAGAGACTTGGCGCTCCGGCAGCCCAGCGGGAATTATGTTGGTTTGGATCGTAGGAGACTCATAAAATAAATGATAATCAACTTGATAATCAGTCTTGTGGGTTGATGAACTGCCTTAAAAAAAACTTGTTTGATAATAAATGAGCTCATCAATTTGTTCTAATTCACATCCTTATTTAAAAAGCTTGTTTTCAAGTTTTACCAAGCAATAAATAAAAAGAGTTTTCAACATCAACCACAAAACAAAAATACACAAACAAATGTCCAAACTCCAAACTTCTCTGTCAGAGTTTACAGACATGACACGATCATGACGTGACCTGACGGCCCTCCTCCAGAGCTGACCAGCAGTCAGAACTCTGCCAGCACCTCAGAACAAAGGCCTTGTCTGCCGGAGAGGTTAATTGTCATTTTGGTCTTGGTAATTATTGTTTTCTGCAGGCGCACTTGCAAGCTGGCGGGTTTTGAATGACAGATCATTGACAGGGAAAGGAGACTAAACACAGCCTGCACACAGCCCCGCTTCACACGGAAACAAGATGGATGACGACACCTCGTCTTGGTCTGCAGCCGTGGAACTCAACCCCGTCTGCCTCAATCAGAGAATAAACAGCTCACGCCCGTCCTCAACCATCCACCATCCCCAACACTGGTCAGCTTATCATGAGAATAGGAATTCTGGGAAATGCGGTTTGCTCCATTGTGCTTGCAGAGGCTAGTGTGGGCGATGAGGGTCTTTGAGTGGGACGCCACCGCCCAGGCATTCTTTTGTGAAACCCCCACCCCCTCGCCTCCTTGGTCTCACTCAACAAGGTGCATGGTTGTTAACAACATTCACGAGGCGTAACTCCCTCAGATGAAGGGTGGTGGTGGTGGTGGTGGTGGTGGTGGTGGTGGTGGGTGAAAGGGCAGCAAAGCAATTAGTGTGTGAAATAGATATCAGCCCTGCTTCTCCACCGGCCCCATTCACGGTGTGTACAAAGTGTGCCTCCGTCTCAGACAGGAGCAGAAGAGGAGAGCTCACTGTTATTTGTGCCCTGCGTCTCTCTCCTGATTACAGGGTGGTGTGCCACGCTGATCCCTCTCAGCGCATGACTCAGAGGAGCGTTGCAGATTGCCATTTATTACCCAATCTGCGTTTACTCCAAATGTCATTATTTTTGCCGTCAACATTTCTCAGAATTGATGAGATTTTTTGAAGGTATTTGAGGAACTGTAAGACCACCTGTGTTGGCCAATTCAGTAACAATCACTTGACACACCACAGAAATACATCCACGAAATCAACTTTAGAGTCATTAATAGAATTGGACTTTATTTTTGCTTATGCATAATTTACTTTTTGTTGCTGAGACCTTAAAATGGCAGAGGTGTAAGTTACACACATTTGGAACCCAAAGGCAAAGCAATAAAATTAGACAATGTTTTATCCTAAATTAGATAAATGTTCACTAATTATTACATACAATGTAATCACATCTAAACATAACTGTAAAATCTAATTTGTTATACAATCACTTAAAAATAAATATATATTGCTTTATTTCAGGTGCTTTTAAGAAAACGTCCTAAAACTGTGTTCTTTACAAAATGTCATATTCAGTTATAGTACAGCTTATATACATTGGTGTGGTGAAGTGTAGCAAAATAAATGTAGGGAAATGCAAAATTCTACTTGTTTGCTTGTTTTAACATAAAACATTGAGCTCTTACTACCGGTTTATGTTACAGGTGACATAAATAGTTTTTCAGCAGAGTTCCAACATACCAGCATTACAGCGTTTGACTCTACCATGCTGTCTAGTGCTCTAGTGCTGTGCTCTACTGCTGTGTAGCCACTTAGCTTCTACCCCAAGCCACTAGCAGAGACTCAGTGGTCCATGAGGAGTAGGTCAGGTTGGCAGCAGACTTGGGGGGTTTGAACCCAGAAGCTTTCAGCTGGGAGTCAAACACACGATCAGCCTGACTCTCTGGCCCCCACCTGACTGAAACGTAGAGAAGTCCAGCTCTCAGGACCGTCAGTGGAGAAGTGCCGGTGCCACAAGGTCATCATCACATTACAAGGTGGCTGTTGATAGGCTGGTTCAGACGTCCGTGTCAACAGGAGGAGGGAACTCCAGGCAGGGAGAGAGAGAGACCTTACAGGGAGAGAGGGAGTCCGGACAGGGAGAGAGGGAGTCCAGGCAGGGAGAGAGAGAGCCCTTACAGGGAGAGAGGGAGTCCTGACAGGGAGAGAGGGAGTCCAGGCAGGGAGAGAGAGAGCCCTTACAGGGAGAGAGGGAGTCCTGGCTGTGTGTGGAGCTGATCCCGGTGTCTGAGTCTGTGTCTGTGATGTCAGTCGGAGACACGCTGTGTTTCAGCCTCACCGTTGCCTGGGAAACGGAGCAGCGGACAGAGCTTTTAGTGGCTCCCTGACCGGTCCCCGGACGAGGTCCAGGACCAGCCCCGGGACCCCCCGTGTCTTCCCCCGCACACCCCAGCTGCATGGAGCTGAGCTGGGACGCCAGCTGCCAGCACTCCTGGTCCTTGGAGGCCATGGCAGACTGGTAGAGCTGGAGCTCGCAGTCCATCTCGGACAGCTGGTAGTGCAACGCCACGCCGGCCCACATGCTGCGCTGCAGCTCGGACCGCACCGCCTCCAGCTCGGCCGCGTAGAACGCAGACTCCGTCTCGGACTCGTGTGTGGAGATGCAGGGGGCGGCCGTGGCGCCCTCCTGCTCCGGCCGGGGGCCCTCGGCCCGGCTCTGAGGCCAGACCGGGCCGGCGGTGGCCAGCTCCAGGTCGATGTCCCGGGACAGCTGGAGAATCAGCTCCTGGTGCCTTCGGACCTGCAGCTCCAGCTGTTCCACGCTGTCGCCGGTGCACCGCAGGTACCGCTGAAGCTCTTCGTCGCCGCGGGGGTCCGGGCTTTGAGCTGGCGGGCCGACCCCCGTCTCCGCGCCGGCGCCGCTCTGGGCGCACAGCTCGGACCGCCTGATGTCCAGGTCCAGGTCTCTGAGCCGCTGGCCCTGCTCCCGGAGCGTGTGGTCCTGGGCCAGGATGAGCCGCACCATGCGGTCCACCTCCTCGGTGCCGGGGGGGCTCCGGGGGGTCCGGTGCAGCTTCTCCAGCTTGCGGAAGGCCTTCTTCACCATGCGCTTCTGCCGCTCCTCGGGCGGCGCCTGCCGGGCACCGCCCCTCTCATAGCGCTTGGGCCTCGCCCCCTTAGGCCCCGCCCCTTTGGGCTTGCCCTTGGTGGCGGGCTGAGGCACGAAGTCGCTGATCTTGACCAGAACAAACTGGATCAGGGGCTTCTGGTCGCCCCAGGCGCTCCACAGCCGGAGGATGCGCGTGAGAGGGGGCAGCGCGCGCTCCAGGCCCTTCCAGCGCTCCACCAGGCAGAAGTCCTCGCCGTCTCCGTGGAGCAGCCGCTTGCTGCCGGCGGCGCTCCGGTGGTCCTCCAGCAGGGCCTGCACCAGGTCCGCGCATGTCGTGTGCTTCGTCACGCCACAGACCACTTTCTCCTCGTCGCAGACGGTAATCTGAATCTCCTTCCCCACCGCGGGCTCCGCGTCCTTTGTCCTGCGGAGAACACAGCGAAGGGCTTCTGTTAGTGCTGGCGCCAGGAATGCAGCGGAGCTGGTCCTCATTCACGCGAGGAGCTCCCGGGGCCACAGCCCCATCAAACCCATTGTTCTTATTCCACGGCACGGTTGAATGCGTGATCCTGCTCGGTCAATAACGTACCGAGGGTGTGCATTCCTCTTTCAACAGGACACCCCTGCCTTACAACAGCACCGCAACGTTGACACCAACACCCAAATACAAATGCTGGACCGCAACGCAAAAACTAAACGCGCAACGCGGCAGAATAATCCGAAATGAAGTCAACAAAAATTTGTTATAGATGAACTTTAGAGATGAAAGTAACTAATCTAAATAATGACAACGTTGGTGAGTGTTGGCAACCTTTGTGGCACAACAGGAATCAAACCACTTCTGTTACGGGAAACAATGCACTGTAGTTGTGAGTGACCTTTAGTTTCGTTTTCTGATTCCTTGCATTTGTGACCGTGTTTGCAGTTTTGGAAAGACGTCTGAGTGAGAGGCTGCAGTAATCTCATGGATAGTGCAGATCCATATCTACTGACTGTTCTGTCATCGTAACAAGCATTAGCACCTTAAGACGTTATATCGGTTGTGGATTCATCTGAGGGCTCATGGCTCAAATGGTAGATAGCAACGCATGCCAATGTCGATAGGTAGTTAGAATCGCGAGATAACACTGCATCACAAAGATAATGCACAACATAATCTGATAATGATCAAGTGGTTTTGCTGTGTCAAAATGTGAGGCTGTTTTGTGGTTCTAGTGTGGTGTTAATTGCATCATGTGTGATTCTGGCCTCATGTTCTACCCTGCCTGTAGCTGATAACCTGGGCTGACTTGAGTTCCCTTTAATCACTGCTTGTTAGGAGGGGGCGGCATGTGAGCCCCCCGTACATCACATGGACAGCAGCTCAACCTCCTCAGAAATATCCAATCAGAAGCATAAAACATGGTGTTATTTATAGCTACCAGCATAGTTGGTTAAACAGTGATAAACACTGATACCATATTTGTTTTGGTTTCCATTTTCCATTAAAGAACACAAACACACACACACACACACACACACACACACACACAAGTGGGCCATTGTGTAAAGTGGCTGACACATGTGCGTGGAGGAATGTGATATGCGTGAACAATGCGCGAGCCTGGTTAATGGTTACCCTGGAAACACGCAGAGAAGAGCAAACACCTGAGCTATGTGGCGCAGAGCAGCAAGCCAAGCGCTGCCAGACCACCACCAACATGACTCTGACCCGCCCCCTTGCTCGGAGGGCTCGCCTCAACGAGCCCCTCCTCTCGGAGCCCTGGACCCCGACACCCACACATGCCCGGGGGGGGGGTTTCCCCCGGGTACCATTTCAGATGGAGCAGTCCGGTCCAGTCTCCCAGTCTCAGAGGGATTCCCACACACACACCAACACCGCATCCTCTAACCTGAAACCCGCATGTGGTCAAAGAAAGGAAGAACCAATCGAAGAGAGACAGAGAGACAGAACGGCTGACCGAAAAATAATGAAGGACGCCAAAAAGACCCAAAAGAACAGAAGAGGATGAAGAGTTACTAAAGCTAGGCAGAGAGAAACACTCCATCGTCTGAGGCTTCAGAGATGTTGGGAACAGAAGGTGGACCTCGGACGTGCAGGTGAATAAACAGCCATGACATAATGTTCTAGGGGTGGGGGGGGGTGGGGGGGGGGTCTCTTTTGTACAGCAGGATGCTGGTCCACTGGGGCAGGGAAACACCTGTGTTTTCCCCCCAGCCCAGTACAATCAGCTCCACTCCAGCCACTTCCTGCCACTTCCTGCCCCCCCTGGACAGAGGGGAACGGCAGCCCTGCATTGTGAGGGTGTGTAGGATTATTATGTCTGCTGTAGCGGAGCACAGGTGTAGGGGTGATGAGAGCCTCCACGGTATTTCATGTTGGTGGAAACGTAAAGGTTCAGGAACTCTTTCCAACACGAGTTCCAGTGTGAAGCTGCCTGTGTTTCATTACTTCTCAATTCCTTACAGATTACAGGTTTGATGAGCTGGCGGCAAAGCGAGCGCGTCAGGTGAACAGTCAGAGCGGTGAGCAGTCAGAGCGGCGAGCAGGCAGAGGGGTGAGCGGGCAGAGCGGTGAGCAGGCAGAGCGGTGAGCAGTCAGAGCGGTGCAGCCAGCTGCTCACCAGCCCTGCACGCCGCGGGCAGGCGCCGTCATGTCCCCCGTCGCTCACTTTCCCCTCTGTCAACATACACCCCCCCCCCCCCCCCCCTGTGAGCGACTAGCGGTGCTCTGATGCCTGTAGGTCATCAGAGGGCCAGGGGACGGCAGAGCGCTCCAGAAGCATCACGTCCAGCTGGAGTCCAGGAGCCCAGGAGAGGGCTCCCCTGTCTTCAGGAGCATGACTCCAGAGCTCAGCAAACACAAACGCCTCCAAAGGGCCGTCTGGGCTGCGACTCATCCGTCCTTAGCAGGAGGAGGAGAAGGAGAAGGAGAAGGAGAAAGGGAAGGAGAAGGAGAAGGAGAAGGAGAAGGAGAAGGATGCCTTCCCAAGAGAGGTTCTCTATATTCATAGTTTTGGTTTTCCAGCGCGGCTCGAGAAGATTTCAAATGAGCGGAGGGCTCCTCAGCGAGGTGAGCAATGAGCCGAAGCTTTGTGACAAAATGGAGAGTTCAGAACGACATCAAAGTAGAAGGAGAAGCATGGAGCATCATGTGTGCTCCAGAAGAGTTCTGTCACAGCCGTGTGTGCGGGCAGAGGCTGGGGGGGAACGTAAGCCCTCGGGGCTTCTGTACGTCTTCGCTTGTTTGCTGAATTTGTGTCCATTGCACTTTTTGTTGCATTTACCTTCTATCACACACCACCTTTCACACCTCCCTCGACTGAAACACTTTCTTGCAGTTTGTTTAGCTTCTGCATTTCCCCTAAATGTTCTTATGAGCACAATAGAAAATGCACATAAAATAAAGGTTGTTAGAGGCAGTCTTCGGATGTGGCTGCTGCTGGCATCGTGACAAGAGGTTCAACAGTAAGCACTCTGTGATTCAAAGCTATTCATGTAATTAGCTGTATGTAATTAAAACAGTCTTACTTGTGCCCTAAGCCAAGTAAGTTTACTTCAACCATGAACCACTGAAAAGGGAAATGCTGTATTGATGATATATATTAAATGTTTAACAGGAAACGAGAAATAGTCTCTGTCATGCAACTGAAACTGCATTTTACTGCACGAAAGTTAGAGCATGACAACAGTTTGGGATCCTGGGTGAGTTTCTGTCTACGGGCCACTCAGAGTCGACATGCTGCGTGTGACTGCAACTCCTTTAATATGTACAATTACTAACCAGGAATGATGCATGTGATCTAACAAACTGAATGACAGCCAGACGTGATATGGCCGTTGCTGGAACAAGTCATGGCAGGCGACAGGGAAAGGCTGAGTGGGTTAGCGTCGCAAGGGATCGGCAGGCAGAAGAAACGTAATTGAGGGAACTTGCAGTAATATAAGGTGAGAGCACGGCGGGGAACAGACCGTGCTGTGACTGGAAACCTGTTGATGTTGCACAAATACTGGAGGATAATGCAGAGTGGCCTCGCTAGCTTCCCATTCGTTAATAGTATTCAAGACACATCAGGTTTTGGGTTTCCTTTGACCAAGTGGAGGAACTGGAGCAACTGGACCAACTGGAGCCAGCTGTGGCCGTGGCTCCAGTTAAGAAAGTAAAAGTCCAGCTTCCTCTGGTCGCCCGCCATGTTCTCCAGCTGGTTAATCACCTGGAAACACAGCACTGCTGGCTGTGGCTACTCGGCCAGGCAGGGGCCTGCATTTTCTAAAACTGTTTTACAGTGAGATGGGGGGGAGCAGGGGGAGAGAGGGAGTAAGAGAGGGGGGGAGAAAGATAGAGAGGGGGGGATAAAGGGGGAGAGTGTCTATCTATGTTTGAACATCATGTGTATCCTGTTGCACTTATCTCACAGAGGATGGACTACTGAGGAAATAACATGAGTCTTTATCTGGTTCAATCTGGTGAGTTGATCTTTAGGATGACTCCCAGCCAGGCAGACAAAACACACTGCCTCTCTGCCCCGTAATACACACACACACACACACACACACACACCGCTTCTTTACCCAAAACCAACCCGATACATACACACACAGACTCTGACGCACACACACACGCGTGTTTTCTCCACGTGACCATGTGACTATGTAGCACTGACCACTGAAACCCGTGGCGGTCGGTCTCTGCAGCAGCAGGTTGACCAGTTGGCCTTCGCGTGGCGTCTGCCCCTCCACTGAGGGGCAGACGCAAACTCAGCCACTGAGTTTTGCGTCAAAGGGAACAATTAGGTGGAAATGAGCATTAGACTTCCCCTTCACCCATCCGGGTGAAGGACAGATAGACAGCTCTAGTGGAAACACATCCATAGGCTGGTCTAACGTCGCTGACTGGAACCTTAGCTTAGTCCTGAACCCATCTGGGGAAGATTGGGAGACCGAAGTAAAGCTGGTCGATGAGCTGAGCGTGAGTCTGGAGACGCATCAGGTCCACACTGGAGTCCTTCACTCCCCTGTGGGCTGAGACTCCCGGACCACACCGCACCTCTGGGAGACTCGGCTCGTTTGATGGCTTGCTATAAAACATTAATCCATCAGCACCACGCCATCATCACTGTATGATTACTTTTCACTTCAATTCAAAGTTTCTCTCATCATTGAGCGTGCCTGTAGCCCACCAGCTCCGGGGGTCGATGTGTGTCAATACATAAGTGTGTGTGTTAGTGTGTGTGTGTGTGTGTGTGTGTGTGTGTGTGTGTGTGTGTGTGTGTGGGGGGGTGTGTGTGTGTGTGTGTGTGTGTGCGTGTGTGTGTGTGTGTGTGTGTGTGTGTGTGTGTGTGTGTGTGTGTGTGTGTGTGTGTGTG
>OMKI01004775.1:3111-14706 GCA_900302315.1 Phycis blennoides
GACTCAATGGATAAAAAAAGAGAAAAGGCAACTTTTTTTTTTGCTGGATACTCCTTTCATGCAGCGAGCGTTTCTACCCGTTTCTTTTGTGAGTCGGCTTTGCTTCTTTTTTTTTTTTTTTTTTCTCTTTTTTTCCAAATGTTTGTATTTTTTTTTTTTGCTATGATGTCACTTCTGTGCACAGAGGGAGAACCAGACGGCCGCCTGACTTCCTCTGTGTGGCGGCGGGTTCTTCGTGGCGCGTTCTCGAACACAATGTAGAGCCGCGGGTTCTTTTTACTTATGACAAAGGCTGCCCCTCGTTGCAGGTCTATGCTTGGAAAATTAAATGTACAGTATAGATAATTTATTGAATAGAGATGCTAATGATTATTGTGCTGAAGTAAAACAACAACAACAAAATAAATACTGATATTAGTAACGGCAAATAATCTGAGTGCAAAAAAAAAAATAATAATAATTAAAAAAAAGACGGTTTCTCAGTTGTCATGCTGGAAGATTTTGCCTTAGTTGTCATGGCGATGCCTTCGGGGGGAGGGTGAATCCGATGAAGGGACAAAAAAAATACTTTTCTTGCAAGCACACACACACACACACACATGCACGCACGCACACACATGCGCACACACACACACACACACACACACACACACACACACACACACACACACACACACACACACACACACACACACACACACACACACACACACACACACACGCACACTAACAACCACATCCTGACCAATGTACAGTACAGTGCCTTTGAAGAATGGTCATTGTTCTCAGAAACTCAACATCAACTAGCCAAGAACATTGCCACCCACACCCCCCCCCCCCCTCCTCCTCTCTCCCCCAATAACATCACTCCCACCCCAAGAATACTACTGTAAAACATCTGGAACAAGGGGTGAGGCGCTTATTAACCATTGTCAGCTCCTCTTCCAAGTGAAACACCCCCCCCCCCCCACCACCACCACCACCACCTGGAAAACAAGACAGCGGAGCACGTCAGCATACTTTATGTAACTGGAGTGGACACCCAGAGACACTGCACAGTTGCTGAGATTAAATATACGGATGGAAGGTGTCTGGTGGCTGAATAACAAGGATCTATGGCTCGGCCCTCCTGTTGCTTCTCATCTGGATGGACGTAAGGAGTTCTCACCCACCACATTACCATGCCATTCTTTCAGATGTCGGTGTTTGTGTTTTTTTTTTTTTTCTTTTATCTGCGCAGAATCAAAATGTGTATGTTATTATTAAAAAAAAAGTAAAAGAAGGGTGCAAAAAAAAAAAAAAACTGGACCATCACAAACTCTCTAAAGCCAAATCCAACAATATCTTGTTGTCTGCATGGAATCCTGTCTTTTGTTGGGATCTTCTAGTACAATGCTTTGTTTTCAGACGATCAGGAGCTGGTGGTGGTGGTGGTGGTGGTGGTGGTGGTGGGATGACATCAATCATGTTCCATGTGTGAATGGCTTTTTTGAGCACCGTGTGGACTGGTGGAAAAACCAGCGTTATTCGCAATTGAAGTTACAACACTGTCTGTGAACTAGTTAACTGCCCGGGAGGCAGAAGTACCCGCTGTAGTTTGGTGAATATTCAGCCGTGAACATCTCAGTGTTTCCGTTTATTATCTTCTCCAGTATTTCTCAAAAGTGCCGTCAAAGTTTGCGTCTCGGTTTTGTTCTGGTGTCGGGGTACTTCTCCCACGCCTCGGTTAAGTAGTACACAGGCCGTGGTTTCTGATGTCATTTTAGAAGCTTGTTTACAGGTGTTTCTTGTTGTGGGGAAACGTAGTCGAACACGACATGATAGTACATCGAACAATACAATGTCCAGTTGAAAAAAAAACCCCCAAACATTCAAGATATTGTTTAAACCGACTGCTGAAAAGGGTTAATTTATTACATTCGAACTTATTCTTAATCGTAAAAACGACTGTATGTTGAAGTTAGCAACAGTTTCAACATGGGTCAGACGCTGGCTTTTTGTGGAGAGGAAATATAATTGCAGAAGAACACTTTCCTAAAGAAACACTTTAATAAAAAAAACAATTATGTTAATGTATAAAATGTAGTGCTCACAGTGTCGAAGTGAAGTTACAAATTTTTAAGACAATTGTTCAATTCCCAGTACAATCTTCATTTGAAGATGCCACTCAAGAGCTTAAAAGTGTATTACAGACCAAAATTTACAAACCCTTTTCATCCCTGCTATGCCAAATAACAGCCAGTGGAGCAGGCCAAAAGAAAACCTTCAGCAAACCCAAAACACCGACTGTTGAACCAAGACTGACGTAACTGAAGAAGATGACGGTCACGATGATGTATTTAGCCTCATGGACCCGTCTTACGATCTATGTTTCAGATGCCAACTGCCCCTCGGTCACGGGTCCTACCGATTTGTCTTGTTTTAGAGAAAGCTTTGAAAGCTTTGGACTATGGAACGGTGTAGCTGGCCTCCATGTTATCTCAGAGAGAAGGGGGTTGAACAAGGAGACCATCGCATGTGGCTGTTGATATTTCAACTCCTGTCAGTACATCCTCATGAAAACGTGGAAAAAAAGATAAATAACTTAATTGTGTAAATTTTTTTTGAATGGTCGAGTATTTCCAAAATGACGTCTATGATGAAATAAATATTTCTCTTTTTTGTCTAAACGTGAGACTGATTGTTTTTGTTTGCGGGGGCTCTGTGTTTGTGTGTTGAGTTCTAACTCGTGCATTCCAAAACAAGATGCTAATTTTTCCATTATTAATATTCAAATTTAATACACATACATAACTAGGCACTATCTGCATAGTGTTGAATCAAAAAAGGTTGTCAGTTGAAACAAAGTATACAATAATTTAGTGTGAGGATTATAACAAACGATATAACAATTCAGATAATTTCATTCGCAAACGGGTTTTTCACAGCGGTGGCTTTTTTTCTTGCTACACTTTTCGATGTCAAAACGTTCAATCAGTATATACAACTGTGTGCAAACACACAGTCAATCTGGTACGCCAGACCAGCATGAGGGCCCATAATCATACCACATGTCCGTAGGTGCTGTCATAGTTGACAGGTGTGCTTCCGGGGCTGCTGAAGGACTGGGGGGGGGTGACATCGATGTCCTCCATGAAGCGATGCTCTGGCCTGGACACTTGGCTGTAAGTGGCCCCCCGGTAGTGGCTGGAGCTTCTGTGGGTGTAACGGCTCGTTGGTCGGCTCTCTGGAGCAGGAACGTCCTCCCTATTAGAACCAAAACAAACACTTGACTTGACGAGAACAGACCCCAAGAGCCAACGTCTATTCACGTAATGAGCTGCAGGGAAAAATGAAAAAAACGACACAACGTGGAGGGAAAATGTCACGTGTCAAGACTGAATAAGTTCACGGCTAACGTGTAGTATGGATTAGCAGCTGCCGTCACAAAAACATCGAGGTGATCCTCAATCGACATTTGATGTGTTAAGCCGTCACGTCCTCTAGGAGCAGGTAAAGGGCAGGCATGTTGCTCAAGGAGTCGGACGCCCCCTAACCACTATTTCACTATCCTGCCACCTACTCACACAATCAATTTCCTCCAGGGTTAATATCAATATTGGTACTGTAAATCGGAATGCATCTGCCGGTTGCTGAATTGTATGCGACTTGTCATCTGGTGGTAAATGTTAAATGTTGGAAGCCATTTGCCTCCCTATTTGTCATCGCAACGAAGAAGACTTTCCCTGATTAAGAGAGTGGGAGTCTCCCCAATCTCATTTGGAGACTGATGTTGGACAACAGGGAGACAGCGCCTCATTTATAAATCTTCATATCTATCCCGTTGGAGTCCACCGAGTTGGCTTCCAATGAGGATGATTTTTACTGTCTCGTCTGCCGTTTATTATTAAGAAGAACAGCTTGGTTCTACAAGCTGTTCTTAATAACATACTCGATCTACATATGTCAACAGTATTATCAGCATCCTAGCCTTGGCTGTCAATGTGGGTTTTTCTGAATGCAAGTTCTGCACACAACAGGCTGCTAGGCTGCTGCCAAAATGCTGTTAAAATCTGGCGCCTTGCAGTTGATAATGTTTGTCAACTTTAACACCTGCTTGGTATTCATATGGTTTGCAAGAAATGACAATGAAGTATCTCTGAGGTGGGAAAAACGGCCAGTAGGCCTATTATTCTCTGAACCCCGTATGAAGCGTTGTTTAGTTTTTTTTGTGGATCGTGTTTCTACACACCCCAGATGGAGCATCTTGTACCCAGAACCAAACAGATCCTTGGAAAATGTTTTATTTCTCACCACAAAAACCACAAAACAATCCGGTGCCTCCATCAATATGGTCTAGGAAGAAGGTTTTCGCACGCTAACGACATCGGTTGGATGCTCCACAAATTCATTCATTGTATGTAATTTCCAAAATTATAAACACATTTGTACAATTGGATGCTTGATTATTACATCAATGTAATCAGGATTTTGATTAGTTTGATCTCCTTTATTTTTACGTTATGTCATGTTATGACGTTATTTTAGATGACTGCTGCACCTTCAGCTTCCTCCTTGAATTCTGTCAAATGTATTCCAAGTTCTTTTTCTTAGTGTGGCTCTCCGAACTCTTTATAATAGTTTTCATTTCTACAACTTTTCGGTCCCCCACACCTGGACCACCATGTTTTACTTTCTACACTCTAGTGGTTTCAGAACAAACCACCAAAGTTCTACCAACTCTGGATCTCGCTGGAGGATTCCAGAGTTGTCTCACTGTCACCACTGAGATAACATTTTACCATTTTTCCACACAGTGGACACAGTAATTCAATTTCTCTGAAGTTCGTCTTTCAGTAAAAGTGATGTTTTTCAGTGAGAGCTGCCAATCAGAAACCAAGGGTTTCGGCCATGTTTTCATATGGATACAGTTATTATGGTTTGGTGTGAATCCATTGGGTTTTAATGGTAATTTACAGCAGCATGGGGAAATGTTTCTGCAACACACAATAACCCAATGCAAACACAAAAATGTTTTGCTAACTCACTGTTGAAAATGTCAATAATGATTAGGCCTATTTAAGAATTTACAGAACATAACATTTCTGAGGATTTTCAGTAAAATGTCTTTATGGAAAGATATCTCCTGAAGCAGTGTGCGACATAAAAATCTAATTCCCTTCATTAAATATTAAGCACTTTTTTCAGTGACTGTAAAGTTTAGCTATGATATGAAACACGGTATCTGGGAAAAAAACACATTTTAGTTGGCGTATAGTTATGTTTATTGCTCATGGAAAAGCAGGCGAGTGTTTTGACAGATATGTGCCTATTAAGAAATGTAGGTCTAAGTTTGGCTTTGCTGTAAGAATTCCTGTTCTAGTTGGCTGTAAAACAAGCTATTTGCAGTACTCAATTATTTACACTTTTCAGGAGTATTTGTACACAAACTGAATGCTTCCTTATGATGTTGTGATGGGTCTGCTATATATTCTATACATTTTGCTTTCTATTGGAAAACTTTTTTTCCATTAAAACAAGTAAATAGCTGTACTCTGTGTGTGTGTGTGTGTGTGTGTGTGTGTGTGTGTGTGTGTGTGTGTGTGTGTGTGTGTACATGTAAATCAATCAAAATACATGTAAAAGTATTTTGATTGATTGATTCAACTATCCAAGCGCATTTTCACATTGATTCACTCGGGTTCTTGGAAATTGCGTCCGTTTCTCACCTCACCAGTGACTTGTCCACAAGTTACACCAGCCTACCTGATTTCATTGGAGAACTCCTTCTCGTGGCGGCGTCTGTCACTGAGTTTACACAGCAGGAGCCAGAGGAGCAGCAGGAGGAGGATGAGGAGCAGGAGGGAGCCCACCACTGTGCCCACGATAACCCCGGCTCGGCTCGGCGCTGAAGAAAACACGTTGTTACGTTGTCGCCGCGACCCAAGCCATCGTATTTTCCCGAACCTTTATGAATCGTTAGGGGTGATATACATCTACGGATACTCGTGATTTACGAGTTCTGGACGGCATAGTGGTGTAAAATAAATTAGTGGGCTATAAAAGTTACAGTACTTAAGTCGTTTTTTTTGAGTACTTTGTTCTCGTTAGTGAGTATTTAGTACTCGTTACTCACTCCAAAATAAAATCTGGAAATAATAGCCTCATCGTGTCAATGGATTATCATTACAGACTAGAGTACGTTTTGCCCACTGCCCATCTCACTGACGTTTAGCCACATGGCAAAATGTTAGCCTGGAAATCACAAAAATCACACCTAGGACCATAGTTACAGCAAATGTTTACCTAGATATCTCCTTTTTTTTTTTTTTACTTTTAACTAGATACTTATGTACATTTAAACCCAGACAGATGCGTATATACGTACACAACTAGGCCTACTTGTTTCCGGCTCGGACAGACGACAGTTTTCAAACACAGGCCTCGTACAGCACATGGTTCGCTATAATGACGAGACCCCCGATTGGTTTGTAGGCATGTCCAAACTATTCCACGAAGGGCCGTGTGGCTGCAGGTTTTTGTTCCAACCAATCAAAAGCACATAGTTTGACCAATCAACTGTCTGCAGACTGAGATCAGTTGATTAACTGAGTCAAGTCTGGTGCACTGCTGCTTGGTTGGAACGAAAACCTGCAGCCACATGGCCCTTTGTGGAATAGTTTGGACATGCCTGGTTTAGGGCCTACTTAACGACGCACGTTACTTTTGTACGTTTTTTTTTTTACCAAAGGACACACATTGATGAGGGACGAGATAGTTCATGATTGTCCATTGTTCACCGACTACAGTCTAAATCACGAGTACCGAGGCAGCTTATGATTGTCCATTGTTCACCCGACTACAGTCTAAATCACGAGTACCGAGGTAGCTTATGATTGTCCATTGTTCACCCGACTACAGTCTAAATCACGAGTACCGTTTACACATTCATTGTCGTCGTTCCTGTCGTCGTGTACCGCGGCGCGGTTAGTCTACCGGAGGGTCAAACCACTTGACGACTGAGCGCGTACGTTTGTCCGCCAGAAGGTTGAACGTGCAGTGCTGCTCCCCCACGTCGTTGGACGCCTTGCAGCGGTAGACCCCCGCCAGGCTCAGCGAGTGGTTCCTGATCACCAACTGTCCGGTCTCACCGTCTAAGGTACACACACACACACGCACACGCACGCACACACGCACACATATTGATAAACAGGCAAACGAACGACATCTTTATGAATTACACCCACATATAATAAACCGAGGTTTCTGTAAACGCCCACCCACATACACTTTTTTTTTGTTTTGTTGACATGTCAGCCTAGTTGCGGTATCACACCAGCAGAGGTCACACTTACTCTGTGTCAGTGTCGGCGGTAACGGGCTTCCCCGCCCTCTCGTCCACGTGTACTTTAACGGCGCGGAGCCCTTCGAGGACTTGCAGTGCAGCGAAAGCGCCTCTCCCACCGAATGTGTTCCCTCTTTCCAACACTTTGGCACGGACGGCTTCTCTGAAATGGAATATCAATTATGAATAATTCCCTGCTGATTCCATTTCCACGGAGACACTGAAGTTTTTTTTTTTTTTTTCTAATTCTCTAAAGAATAAAGTGGGGTTGCCGTGTTGCATTTGACCTCAATTTACATGGAGTATCCTATCTGAGAAACTCCACTGCTGCTGTTGGATCGCTGTGGCCATGAATTTAATGTCTAATGCACGACTCTAGGGAACTGCAAAGAACAATTGTTTATTATAGGCCTATCCATGTGTCAAGCAGACTTCATTAAAGAAAGGAAATAATGTAGGCGAAGCCATATTGATTCGTAACCTTAACAATTGCACAAAATGTGAACAACAAGCCTCCATTGAGCGGCACTATTTTCAGCTCACGCTTAGCTTGGAGGTTTTTGCGGCACTGTTGGCACAACGCGGCCGCCTCCCGCGGCACTCATGTAAATTCCGGAAAGATTTACATGAAAATTCCCCCGCAGAAATCGCAAAGCCTGCGCCGCCGCCGCCGCCGTCCCCGCCGGGTCTTACCCATGACGACCAGCGTCACCTTGCGCATGTCCACCCCGGGCGCCATCTTGACTTTACACTGGTAGGTGAAGCTGTGCGCGGGGGAGAGCGCCGCGATGGAGAGCGACGCGTCCCCCCCGGAGGGGTCGGCGGCGGCGAAGTCCACGCCCCCGGTGAGACCGTGGTGGTATTTCCGTCCGTTGCTGTAGGACAGCAGCTGAAAGAGCGTGTGGGGGCGTGGGGGGGAGGGAGTGGAATGAGAGATGAACACTTTCAGAGAGGGATGGAGTGGATGGAGAGACGGATGGAAGGAAACTCGATGAACATGAAAGATGTTTAGGAAGACTTAACGCGCTCAGTCATGTTGTTACACTACATACCGATTCCTCACTAAAAGGAGGAAAAGGTCGGATGGCGAAATCCCAACTCTTCTCCGTTTTGGCACCGCAGTGGTGGAACGAGCTCCCGGCCAATGTCAGGACTGCAGAGTCACTCCCCCATCTTCCGGAAGAGACTCAAGACCCACTTGTTCAGAGTTCATCTGAACCCTGCATAACCTTACCCTCATGCTCTTATTTGTTGTACGTCTTGGCACTTTAACTGCTCTTTGTAAGTTAGCACTTTGATCGCTCTTTGTAACTTGGCACTTAGTCAGAGATGTTGTATACTAGCAATTGTTAATCTAGCAATTGAAATGCTTGAAAATTGTTCTGGTGGCTTTCTTACTGTATTTGCTGCAATGAAATGTCGTACCTTCTTATGACGAATGTACACTTTGTAAGTCGCTTTGGATAAAAGCGTCTGCTAAATGCCCCTAAATGTAAATGTAAATGGGTGCGGGTAAAAAAATAGTTTTGTTCGATTGAAAAAAAAAAATAAAACGTCGAAAGACAGAATGTCATTGCTTGAAAGGGGGCCCGCCATCTGCTCACACCGCGTTCTGATGCCGTCTTGACGGCGCCACCTAACGCGAGGTGACTTATCGCCTAGCCTCTGCTTGTACCGCGCCTCGTCGAAGCTGCTCCTCGCCGAGAATAGCGCTCTGTTCTCTCCGTCTTTGAACTTTTACTTTCAAGTTGAATTTCGAATCTCCTGGCAATGGGCTCTCAAATGGACTTAAACGCGTACTCTGGAGGAACGTGAAGTAACACGTGTAAATATATATATATTTGTGAGGACCTTTTGTAGCCTCGTGGTTCTGGTTCAAAGCAACTCTGCAATTACTGCGTTTTAGAAGCTTGGCCACCAGCCACAAGCTTTTGTAGTCGCCATTGTCGATATTGACTGTTGTTTTGATTGTTCCCAGCCCTCACCTTTAAGGCACTTTGAATATAAGCGTCCACAAAATAAAACTAGATGTAAATGTGACACAGTGTTTACTTCCACCCTGTACAAAATGTCGCGCCAAGGCGGAAGGTGCCCGGTTCGATTCCCAAAGTGTGTGAAGGTCTGTTATTTCTTCTTATCTCCCCTTCATTAATTACATTTGTGTAGTGTTTTTCAAGGTACCCAAAGAGCTGTACATGGCGTGTGTGTGTGTGTGTGTGTGTGGACATTTTAGCACACACTCTTGCAATGAGTGTCGTGGGTCTTAAGTGACCACAGGGAGTCCTTTCCGTTTTCTTGTATCTGAATTCAACGCGAGCCATTTTGGATAAAAGCGTTTGCTGCCGGTAAATGGTAGTGAGTGATCAGCACATTAGCGGTACAATCAACATACAATGGTGGAACACGTGGTCGCTTAACACGGCAGTTACAGTCAGCTACATCAGAGTGCTTTCTAAATGACACAACAACGTCTAATTTACCATTTGGTCTTTCATGGTGGCGTCGGGGCTGACCAGGGACCACTCGATGTCCAGCTCTCCGCTGTCGGAGGGGCCCCAAGCGAAGGTGCATCCCAGAGTCACGCTGTCACCCTCGGCCCCCCTTATTGTCTGGGCGCCCCCGGAGGTCAGCAACAGAGCCCTGCATAAACCTGCACATTGATACGGATGCATTACAGCAGCGGTGAACCACCTGTGGATGTCCCTTTGACCCCCCCCCCCAGGACACATTGCATGTTTTCTGCAGGGACAGGATGGTGTCATGGTTAGAAATGGGTTGAAACCGGGTTTGAACCCCGATGTCTGCAGCGCTCTACATCAGCCGTGAGCAAGATTCCTTCACCCCTGCCTGCTCCCCGACGAAATGATTGAATCGTCAAATATGTTCTCAAGACCCAGTCAAAAAGTGAGACACTTGATAATTTCTCCATGTATCGTCAATCAAATCAAATGTCTTTTTTTCGTAATTTATGTTTTTGCATGGTGGCTATTTCACTCGTTTCCTGCTGTGACCAACTTACGGGCCGTGACGGACAGATTGAAAGACCAATTGGAAACCACTGCACTACAATGCTTTACAGAATGCAAATAGAAGCTGGGCATTTAATCTCACGTCAAGTTCCAGATAATTCTGATGCCGGTTAAAAACAAAAAACAACAACAAAATCTATATATATATATATATTGTATATCAGTACAAATATGAATTGTAATGCTGTTTTCAACAGCATTATCAAAACCCTGTCCTTGATCACGTCTCAATTTGACACGCTCATTCCCAGAAATGCACGTTTTGCCCATCCACCACTGAAGCCCAGTCTTCAGTGGTGGCCAACCGTGAAACAAGCTCATTAAAAAAAAGTATCAATTATTACAACAACCAAATTACGGCCAGTAATTAGCTCAGAAAAAATATGCCAAAAAATAAGCACCGTGTGTAGATGTGAAAGGGACCTCCACCTGTTGTTGCTGGCCAACTTACGTAGCCATGTAGCTAGTTATCTTCCCTCTGATTAGGGAAAGCTTAGCAGAGTGGCTGGGTAGCTGCTACTGTGTGGTTTCATTTGTGCAGATGTTTGAGTTCATCGGCAGCAGCTACGTAGAGACGCACACACTGTTATGCAAGAATTCCTGTTGGCCGAGCATCAGGCATGTTTTCAGCGCATGACAAATCAGAACAGTTCTTTTTCGAAACACAACCAATGCGGTTACCGGTCTGACTGAGACAGGGGTTCATTCGTCTACTCAGTACACAGTGATCACAAATTGGCTCACAGTCTATCTTTCACTACACTAGGGAGTCGACAGCCCCCCTGGGAGCCAGCTCAGTGTCTAATCTGATTGGAAGAGCCTGTGTGCGCCATAGCAACACAAAAGGCGAGATCCCACCTAGAGGTATAGAGCTACATTTTGGCTCCAGTAGAATGGAAAAGGCGTTCTGTTGCCTGCAGATTGTCACGCTGTGTGTGTGTGTGTGTGTGTGTCTCACCTGGGCTTAGAAAGGCTGTGTATATGACACAGAACTGATATATTCCATGGTAACTGAAACATAACAGAAACTACATTGGAGTGCATTCAGAGTGCAGAGGTCATACAGACTATCAACTATAAAGTTATATATATATATATATATATACACACACACACACACATTTTGCTCTGCTTGTAATGGACATTTCAGCAATAACTCCACCATAACGTTTTTTTTCTGAATTCTGAATCTTAGCATCACAGAGATGGAGCTCAGAAAACACCACGCCCTGGTGTTCAGCT